>PVLD010019644.1:0-35869 GCA_004027595.1 Dinomys branickii
CAGCATGTATAGGAATAGTAAATTCCAGAGGGACATAGGCAAGGCTCTGATAGCATAACCTGTACACTTGTATATGATGGTCAGAGATGATACAGATAGGACCAAGGGAGCATCAGTTTCAAAAATGGAAGGGCCAACAAAGTTCAACCAAATGACCAGGAACTACCAGGGTGTTCTTTATTGAAGATCATGGCCAAACAGGCAGGTGAATAATTGTCATGGCCATGGGTTTGGTGACAGGAGTTCTGAGTAGGAGGTTCTTCTCTAGTACCTATTTGGGTGGACCTCGAAAAATTGCTGGACCTTTTCATATCTGTTTCTTCACAAGTAAAATGAGTATAATATCTTCATTACCTGCTTACAGATTATAGAGCGGAGCAAATGCAATGAATGATAGGAAGTCCTTGGAACCTGGGTAACACTAGAATTTCCAAAAGGGGTAAGATAATGAGGAACAAATTGGAAAGAAATTAATTCTATAATGTGTGTGTGTGTTTGTGTGCACATGCATGTGTGTCAGCTAAGGGGCTTCAGATGAGCTCTACAAAGGCAAATACTAAGGTCAGATCACCAACCAAGCTTGAGCACTGACTTGTGAACGCCTGACTGGAGACAGTATGTGGGGACAGGATCCAGAAGCTGCTTCTGGCGGTAAGGTACTGATTTAGTAGTGTCATTAAGACCAGCAAAGCCCATTGTGTACAACATTGTTTGACAGGTGACACAAAGTTCTTAGGAGAGGTGTGCTAGGGTGAAATTGGAGATGAGGATTTCAGATTTTTTAAAAAAATGAGTGTTTAAATCTTAAAAAAAGTGAATGTGATCCAAGCATTTTCACTTAAATAAATTCACTTTCTCCAAATTAGTCACCCTTATTACATTCCTTAATCAAGGCATTAAGTAGATATGAGCTTTTCCATAAAGTGTAGGTCAGAGTTTGGTTACCAGAGGACCTATGTGGGTAGGGCTAACCAATCACACTTTCACATAAAATAATTCTTGAAGTGGCTCTTGCTGAGTGTAAATGCTCCTAGTGCAAGAGTGAACTGTCACAAAGGGAAAATAATAGGGTTGTCTCAGCATCTTGGGGATGGCTGCCATTTTTTCTGCCAGGACGTCTAATGTCTTTTGCCTCAAGGGGACCTTAATAATGGTATAATTTTCAGAGAACACTGTTTAATGGAAGGCCTTTTGTTAAGGTTTCACAAAAATATAAAGGCTTGACTTGCTGGTTCAGCCCATACACTGAAGTTTTCCAAATGTGGTGCAATAGTACTCTTAAGAAAACCAGTGAATGAACTAATAAGAGAGGCTGTTGCCTGTGATAACAGAGAGAAGGCAATAATAGTTTTATTAAAGTCAAGTAAGATAAAAAATATCATAGTGGTTCCATCTGGGAAGCCCCTAATTCTGGGAACAGGAAAGGAATAGCTAGTGTTTTACAAATAGTGTCCTTAAATAGAGTTTTCACCACTTTGGCAGATTTTCCCCTTGCCTTATGCAAAAGTCTTTTAGACTTCCCTTTTTATTTACTCATTATTTTTTCCCACAATTTACCACTTTCTTCCATTTCATTTCTTTTGTTGAATTCCCATTGACAGTTGGCTTATTTTCAGACAGACAAGAAGGTACACACAAGGCTTTGCCAGATGATGATGACGCAAGAACTCACTGTAATCAAAAGCCAGAACTCTGAGCATCCATGCCGAGCTTATGCAAGATAAGAGCTTCCAAACAACACACTTTTATTTGGTGTAGAACCAGCCTTTTCTGTTATTTAGCACTGCCTATACTCCTTCCAGAGTACAGAGAAATAAGACTGCTGGTTTACACAGATTTCCCGAGTTCTTGTCAGCTGATTCTAGTTTATTTTAAGCCTTTTCCTTTTCTACTTTCACAGTTGGGTACCTACAGCTATGCCTGGGTGTAGCAAACCCCCTTAAAGCCGCTGTTCCTGGACCTTCTATAAATATGTGAAAGGACCCCTATGATACCCTTTTAGATCTGTTAGCTTAGTCATCGCTTGTCATCATCAAAGAAGCTTCCTTGGAGGTTGCTTTCTCTTCATATTAAATAACTTATCCTTTCTCCAAAGATCTTAGTCACTTACTTCTTTTTTTATTTCTGCTGCTTCTTTATGAAGCTACACCAATTCTCCACGATCCTCTCATTAATTTATTTGGCCAAGATATATAAGCAGCAGTTTAGGAGAGAACAATTACTGTGGATACAATGAGAATATTATGTGCCCACTGACTGTACTCCCTACTTCCTGGAGGTTTGACGTTGTTGGTATTTGCAGTAACTAAAACTCTTTGTCCTTTCATCTGACATCTTCCTTCCTCTCCAGTCTGATCTATTACTACAGTCCTCTTTGCTCTCTATTCTCCAGCTTAGTGAATTGTCTTCAGTATCCTGAATTCACCATAGCATCTGTTTCACTTCTGTTGTAAACAGTAGAACCCACTTATTAGGATAATATTAACTGCTGTTATACATAAATTCCAATATTTCCATGGCTTTAACACCATAAAAATTTATACCTCACCATATGAGGCTGACCTTTTGTGCTGCTATAACAGAATACCTGAGACTGTGAAATTAAAAAAGAACAGAAATTTATTTCCTCACAGTTCTGGAGACTGGGAAGGCCAAGATCAAGGCACCAGCCTCAGGTGAGGACATGCATGCTGCATCTCCATGTGGCAGTAAGGACAAAGGAGACTAATGTGTCCTCATAGTACAGAAGGGCAGAAAAGAATGAACCCATTCTTTCAAGCTTCTTTGTTTGTGAGGTGGGAGCCCTCACAACCTAAATATTTCCTGATCCTTGTATTGGGGATTAAGTTTCTCATACCTAAATTTTGGAGGACACATTCAGAACACAGAAAAGCGCAAAGTTGGTGTTCTTGATTCATAGGTGATCTTCCAAGTGATCATTCATGATCAAGGTTTCCTTCCTTTTTAAGTTTTATGTCCCCATCCAGCAGACATAGGTGTAAGAAGCTATAGGAAGATGGCTGGCAAGGCTTTTATGGGTTGGACCTAGAGGTGGTACATCACTTCTGCTGAGGTTCATTATACAAACTTAGATACAGAGTCATGTCCAACTGCAAGGGAGGCTGGGAAATGTTCTAGGCAGACGTTTGAGAAGTAACTAGCTGGGTTATCTACTCTGTCACAATGGATAGTTTAGGCCTCTGATGACTTACTAAAGAGCATTTGGTGGCTCAGAAAATATTCAGAAAGCCAGAGAATCTGGCTTGGAGGCTGTGTGGCTAGGAACAACACTCAAGTGACACCACTGGTTTGTTCCAATGAACATCTATCTTACTGCTCTGTATCTTATTCATGAGAACCTCATTTCATGCCTATGCTGCATGACGTGCTATGACCAGCACTGTTCTATGCCTTTCTGTCATACTTTGCTACCATCATTTGCACCATGATTTTGTGTGACAACAGCTTTCTCACATCAGTGTCTTCTGAATCAAAGCCTCATATGAGTGCATTTGATTGTCCGAGCTTTAGACAAACACTTGTGCTCAAGCTGAGAGGGAAAGCAATGTGGGTTTCTACCTCTGAGACATGGGAACCTAATATTCCCTAAATGTAAGAAAGTTGTTCAGAAGATGCTGGACAAGACAAATGCCCACTATTGCCTTTGTCTGAGTTCTTTTGAAATCAGATTGTAAACAAGGACTTGTAGATTACTTGTGGGATGATTCCGAGAAGCAGGGATGAGGGAGTCATTTGAGTGAGATAAGACACAGGAAGAATTAATTAAATGTGACTTATTAAGCTGGTTATCCCAGGTCAAATGGGGCTCAGTGCCACCAGGATCATTTGAGGAACTTTGTAGAATGTACCTTAGAGAAGTCTCCCTTGTGTGGAAGACAATGGAGCATGAATCTATCCTCATTATCTATTTATTGAGGGTTTTATCTGAGAAAGCAACTACATTCCTCACCACAATTGTGCCTCTGAAGTGTCCCACACAAGGAAGCAACCTTAGAAAATGCATCAGGAAAAGTTCTAAGGCAAAACCATGGAAAAGACATAGAAGGTCATCAGATGGGACAAGGGATGCTTGTGCTATGCATGGTAACTGTCTTCCCAGCTGAAGTGCAAATTAAAGTGGGATGAAAAGGACAGCCTTCCCATTAATTCTGTACACATTTAGCTGATAAAAGAGCAACTGTAGTTGGTTATACTATCCTTCCGTTCAAAGCTTTTAAAGCTAACATGACTAACATGCAAAGTCCTCTCTGGCCTGGTCACACAGACTTGTCTAGTGATCTCTTGTGTGGTCCATATAGGAAGGCTTATCAGGGTCCTCCCAGAATTTGGTCATATTTCTGAAGCAAACCAGAAAGGCAGGAGTGCTGCTGAAATCTTATTGTGGTGGATTGACAACTGGCGGTCAACTTATAACACCCAGCTGAACTAACTAAGTGTGGTGCTGGGTGTGGGAGGCCCACCTGAGGATTGTTGCCAGTAACATAAGAGACAGAACTGGAGAAGTTATGCTATTGGGAGCTGGTAGATGCTGTTGGAAGCCTGTTGGAGCAGAGAGAAGCTGTAAGGAGCTGCTGGTTTTCTTGGAGATGCTTGTTATGCTGGCTTTCCCAATGAACTACGCTATTTTTATTCTTCAAGGAGCTCTGGGCCATGTTGTTGCTGAGAATAGCTTTGGTTCACTTTGGGGAAGCTCTAGTCCTTACTCTGAGCATTGCTTCTTGGCTGTAGAGGGGAAGAAGGTGCACAGCTCAGTCTCCTGAAGAAGCTTGCTGCATTGGCTTTCCTGGTGAGAACTCAGCTTTCCTGATCAGGAGCTCAGGACCTCACTGTTGCTGAGGATGGCTGTGGTACTTTTTGGGGGAGCTCTGGTTCTTACTTTGCACGTTGTTCCCTGGCTCCAGGGTAGATCCCTCAGTCTGCTAGCACAGATCCTTCATCCCACTGGCGCAGAATTATTACATACCACCACTGACCTTTGGGCCTTCCCAGCGCAGATCCGTGAAACAGGCCCGCATGAGATATTGTTATGGGTTCTAGGCCTCCAGTTGGACTCGTGGGAGGCACTGGTATGAGGTCTAGGTCTTCAGCTGGATTCATGCAGGACATTACTGTGGGATCCAGGCCCTTAGCTAGATTCTTGGTCTCTAGTGTGTAGACAGATCTCCTGCACTCTCTTGTATGTGATTCTTTGAGTGACTATTATAAATAATCTTATAAAATATGTCCTGTATTATGTTTCCCCTTGCAAAAACCCTCAAACCAAGACACTTATCAATAAGTTGATGTGTCAAGCAAGGGTACCTGTCTTGAGTATATTAGTCTAATATACCTCAAGGAGACCACCTATAACACAATCTTGCAGACCTCCTTTTTCTGGAAAACTGAACTAAACTCTGAATGGCTTAAGTAGGAAGGAATTTAATGAAGAAATTTTGGGTAGCTCACAAAGTGTCTCCATGACAGCGAGAACCTAGGTCAGATGTTGGCAGATGAAGCCAAAACATAGCTAAAAATCACACATCATGGAGAAACTCCTGCTTTCAGTGAATATTGATACAGCTTGTGTCATTATAGCAGGGCAATTGGAGGGTGTGTGCTGCCACATCTGTCCTAGAGTCCTGATTGTGGCTGCCACTGCCGCTGCCACAATTACCAAGATGGATCCTCCACTATTGCTGCTTCATTGTTTGCTAGCTCCCAATTCTACTCTGGAAAGAGTGCATGCAGTTGTTAGAGTAGTCTGAAGATGGGTAAGGAATGCGCAATAGTAAGTGCAATAAGACATTGTTCACCTTGGGGCATCTTTTTCACATTGCCAAACTTCTCACTCTCAAAAGTAAATTGCACAACTTTGTATAATACCAGATGATCACAAAGGTCCTTTTTGCCTTCAAGAGCCTATGATTTGCTCATTTTCTATAGCGAACTACTTTTTTCAGTGGGGGATTTATTCTCTAGGGCAAAGCTATTACAAAATATATGGACATCTCTTTTTGGTTCATTTACTTCTCAATTTTATGCTACCAATTTCTGTTTCAAACTAGAATGCAAGGGCAGAATACACATTTCTTTAGAGCACCAAACTGCATTAACTTAATGCCTTAGAATCTGAAGGTAGCTAAGGGGTATGTAAAAGATACTTAGTAGTTTTCACTCCTATAATTACACTGGTTTTAGCAAGGTGGATGTGATCTCTCAGGCAGTCTACTACAGTTGGGAATATGAAACTGCCTTTCAAAATTGCCAAAAGCACCTCAGTGTATCTGCAGTATGATAATACTAAACCTAGCTTGACATAAATGCTGGTTTTATGGCTGTACACTGTAAAAATGTATGTAAGCCTGCAGAAAATGCTTGTGTTTAGATGGCTTTGATTTTATTTTGGCTCTCTTGGTTTGAAATGATCATTTTTAATTTTGACACATTTAGTTGGACATCTTGCAAATCTAAATGCTCTGTTACAGTAAAAGAACTTGGAATTTAACTAAAATTTTAGTCATTTGCTGAAAGATTGTGTAATTTACTAGCAAAAATTTAGTCTTGTAAGTATTGTCACTTAATTATATCAAATGTAAGAATCTCTGGTCATATTTCTGTTAGGTCTTCAAAGGGAGAATAAAATAGAATTGTGAAATCCCTGTTTGGTGGATTGTTAATGTTCACTTTATTATGTGTTGTGTTAAATTATTATTAGGTATTCTGTGACAAAATGTGGTTCTTAGATCAAAGAAATATTGAGAATGCCACATTCTATATCTCTTTTGTTGAGACTTATTGTCTTACTTTTCTTGTTGCAGAGGTGAAATATGCAATGCCCAAAGTTATGGGAGGAGTTTTATTTAGTGCACAGTTCATAGAGATTTCAATCCATAATCAGCTGGCTCCAGGTGAAGGTGGTTTTGCAGAAGGTAATAGTTCATGGAAAGCAGAAGACAGTAAAAGAAACAAGAGAGTGTGGAGGAAAAGGCCTCTTTCTCTTCCTTATAGGGTATGCAGGCTACCTGCCCTAGGGCAGGTGTAGCACTCACACCCTTAATCCCAGCGTTGACCATGAATCAATCACAAATTCTAGATCGAGCCACCTCTGAAAAGCTTGTCCCACCATGACTGCATGAGCCTTTGGGAAGACAAGGAGACACAAACCTTTGGGAAGACAAGAAGACACAAACCATAACATTCACAATACATATGTTAATATCTTAAAGGCACTGAGAATTCCTGCACTAAAGAAACCTGATTTCCTTTGTAGCACGCGTCTTCAATTTGATCATGAAATCTATTTTGTTATTTTGTAAACAAAAATATATTAGCACAGTGAGATATCCTTTCTGTGCAGTTTGGAAAGCACATTCTATCATAGTCTCTTAATCCATTCAAAATATCCTTGCTAGACATATGATCATCAAGGTTTTGTTTGATGGTTACCTTGGAAAATTCAAAGACAGCACTTAAAAGATATACATTGGTATATAAGACAATTATTTTTTATTTTTATTTTTTTTTGCGGTACTGGGGATTGAACTCAGGACCCTGCGCTTGCTAGGCAAGCGCTTATTCCACTGAGCTATATCCCCAACCCTATAAGACAATTATTAACAGACATGAAAAATCAAATGAGCAATGACACAATTGTAACAAGAGACCTTAATACTTCCATAGCACGAAGAGATAGATCAACTAGACAAAAAAATCAGCAAAGAAATATCAGAACTGAACCAAACCTGTGAAAAATTTGGATGTAGTAGATGTTTTCAGGGTGTTCCGCTCAACATTATCAGAATACACATTCTTCTCAGTTGTACATGTGAATTCTCTAAAATAGACCATAATCTAGTCCACAGAACGTGCTTACATAAATGAAAAGGAATTGAAATTATCCCATGTATATTATCTGATCATAGTGCAATGAAATTGGAAATTAATGACAAAAGAAACTTCAAAAATTCCATAAACACACAGAAATTAAATAACACTCTCCTAAACAACCAGTGGGTCACAGATGAAATTAAAGTAATTAAACAATATCCACAACTAAATGAAAAAGCAGATATAACATATCAGAACTTATGGGACCTAATGAAAGCAGTCCTAAGAGGAAAACTTATACTACCAAATTCTCACATCAGGAAAACAGAATGAACAGAAATAAACAACCTAATGCTGCACCTCAGTTTCTAGAAAAAGAAAAGCAAGACAAACTCGAAGCCCATAAAAGGGAGGAAATTATAAAGATCAGAGCAGAAACTAGTGCAATGGATACTTAAGAAAACAAGACAAAAAATTAATGAATAAAAGACTTGGTTCTTCAAAATAATAAAAAGGTTGATAAGCCCTTAGCCAACTTTAACAAAAAAGGAAAGAATCACATTCATGCATTGAAGAATGACAAGGGTATAATTACTATAGATCCTGTGAAAGTTCAGAAGAACATCAATATCTCCTTCAAAAATCTTAACTCTCATAGGATGGCAAACACAGAAGAAATGGACAGATTATCAAAATTGCATCAAGAAGATATAAAAATTAAGAATAATCCAATATCAGTTAATGAGATTAAAAATGTAATTAAACACTTACCAGCAAAGGCCGGGTCATGATGGATTCACTGCTGAATTCTACAAGAAATCTAGAGAAGATTTAATGTCAGTACTCGGGGCTGGAGGTATAGCTCAGTGGCATAAGCACTTGCCTGGCAAGCGCAAGGTCCTGAGTTCGATCCCTGGTACCGGAAAAAAATAAATGTCAATACTCTTCAAACTCTTTAATGAAATTAAAAGGGAAGCAGTCTTCCCTAACTCATTCATAGAGGCAAGCATTATTCCAATACCAAAACCAGAGAAAAACCCAACCAAAAAACAAAAAAGAGAACTACAGATCAATCTCCCTAATGAACATAGATGCAAAAATCCTCAATAAAATACTAGCAAATAGCATGCAAGAAATCATCGAGGTTATACACCATGACCAAGTGGGATTCATCCCAACAATGTAGGGATGGTTCAACATAGGCAAATCAATAAATATAATACACCATATCAACAGAGCCAAAAATCACATGATCATCTCAATAGATGCAGAAAAAGCTTTTGACAAAGCCCAATACTCATTCATGATAAAACCCTACAGAAAATCAGAATACATGATCTTTGCCTCAGACTGATAAAAGCCATCTATGACAAACCAACAGCCAACATCAGACTAAATGGACAAGAACTGAAAGCTTTCCCTTTAAAATCAGGAACAAGTCGAGGATGTGTACTATCACCACTCCTATTCGATATAGTTCTGCAAACATTAGCCAGAGCAATTAGTCAAAAGAGAGAGAGAAAGAATAAGAATAGGAAAGACAAAACTAAAATTATCATTATTTGCAGATGACATGATACAGTATATGGAAGACCCCCAAAACTTCATCAGAGGACTTCTAGAATTGATAAGTAAATTCAGTAGCATTGCTGGCTACAAAGTCAACACTTCAAAATCAATAGTATTCCTTTACACAAATGGCAAACGCACTGCGAGGGAATTTAGGGAAACAACACTCTTTACAATAGCACCCCAAAAATGAAATACTTAGTAATCAATCTAACAAACGAAGGAAAAGTCCTATACATTGAAAATTACAGTACTCTGAAAAAGGAGATTGAAGTGGATATGCAAAAATGCAAAGGTTTTCCTTGCTCCTGGATAGGACTAACCAATATAGTGAAAATGGCCAGACTCCCAAAATTGTTGTACAGATTTAATGCAATTCTGATCAACATGACACTAGCATACTTCACAGAACTACAGAAAACATTCCTAAAATTCATTTAACACCAGAGGAGACCTAGAATAGCAAAGGCAATCCTGGGCAACAAAAGAAAGGCAGGAGGCATCACAATCCCTAACTTGAAATTATACTACAATGCTATTGTGATAAAATCAGCATGGTACTGGCAAAAAGCAAAAGAGAGCTGAGAATCAGTGGAACAGATTAGAAGATGCAGACACAACTACAAACACACTTAGTCGCCTTATTTTTGACAAATGGACCAAACAAGTTTACTGGAAGAAAGCCTCTTTAATAAATGGTTCTGGAAAAACTGGCTGTCTACATGCTGAAGACTAAAACTAGACCAGTGTCTATCACCACGCACTAAAGTCAAAATGAATCAAATATCTAAATAATAAAACAGAAATACTGAATCCACTGGAAGAGAGCATAGGTAGAAACCATGAAGTCATGAGTGCAGGCAGAGACTTTATGAACAAAACTTAAACTGCACAGGAAATACTTCAAAGAACCAACAACTGGGATCTCATCTTATTAAAAAGATTTCACACATTAAAAGAAATCACCAATAGAGCGAAAAGACAACCCACCAAGTGGGAAAAGATTTTCACCAACTATCCCTCAGACAAAGGACTTCTATCTAGAACATATAAGGAATTGAAAAAAGATCAGGCCCCTCAAATTCAAAGACCCAATCCAAAAATGAACATCTAATATGAATATGCTCTTCTCAGATGAAGAAAAACAAATGGCAAATAAATATATGAAACAATGTTCAACATCATTGGTTATTTGAGAAATGCAAATTAAAACAACTGCTAGATTCCATCTCACTCCAGAAAGAATGGCTATCATCAAGAAATCAACCAATAAGAAATGCTGGAGGGGCTTTGGGGAAAAAGGAACCCTTCTCCACTCTTGGTGGGAGTGTAGACTTGTGCAGCCACAGTGGAAATCAGTCTGGAAATTCCTCAGAAATCTAGGATATTAGGTCCCATTTGACCCAGCTATTCCCCTTCTGGGTATTTTCCAAGAAGAATTAAAAACAGCATACCATAGTGATATATGTGCACCCATGTTTATAGCAGCACAGTTTGTAATAGCTAATTTTGGAAACAACCCGAATGCCCATTAACCAAGGAATGGATAAAAAAATGTGGTCTTTTTGTACAATGGAGTACTGCTCAGCTTAAGGAAAGATAAACTTGAGACTTTTATAGGTAAATGGATGCAACTTGAGGTCATACTCATAAGTTAAATAAATCAGACTCACGTATATAAAAATCATATTGTCTCCCTAGTGTAAGAAGCAGAAAGAGTAAATAAGATCCAAAATACAATAGATATTGGGAAATGGGAATAAACTGTGCAAAAGGAAAGAGAAACTGGGATGGGGGAAAGGAGAAAGAAGGAAGGGAAAAGGAAAAGTAAGTATGTATAAATTTCTATTTATAAATACATATGTATATACATGTACAAGATGAGTAAGGTAGCTAGCTATACTACTAATTTCTATTAGTTCATTGAAAGAAAGGTTTGTGCTTATATTGTTTGATTTATTTTTCATGCCTATACTTTATAATTTAAGCTACTGCTTTAAAGACTACAATAAACAATATACTAACCATTGTTACCCTCCTACTAGCTTGTTTTTTGAAATTTTGTATCACTGTTCTTATTATTTTTTTCTCTAAAATAAAAAAATAGATCTTAGTACAACATAAGCACCACAGTGACTCTTGGTATTCCACTGGTACCTTCCAATGGTATTAACTTACAAAGAAATAATTTGGTGAGTTAGCCATTTATCAATGTAACTTTCTTCAAACTATCTTCCAGTCAAACATTATTCTTAGACAGACTGTCTAGAGAAATTCATAATTATACTATCTTCAAGGTGTCCTTTCATATTTGGTTGTAACTTTTCTTTAGTATTGCTACTACACTGTCGTTAGTTATCATCAATAATGTCGTTAATTTTCTATCAATAATGTGGTATGATTATGTGGTTCTGTGCCAAAGCAGGAATTTTCCATTTGAATTGGGAAATATTTTTTCAGATTTGTACCCATAGAACAATGTTCACATTTGGAAATGGAAGGCATGATGCTAATGTATTGTGTTTACCTTGAAACGAAGCCTTCTCCATTTAGGCCTGGGCAGTCACTACAATCCTTCCCTTGACCACAGTGATTCAGAGTGGCATAAGGTAAATCAATGAAACTCAGCTCTGGAATCCTGTGTGATGATACATTCTCCGTGGCTCTCAAGCATTTCTGCACATCTTACAAAGTAAAGAACTGATTGCCTGTATTTCTGGACTGTTTTTTCAAGGAAGTTTATGTATTCAACAACCTTGCAAGAATAATCTCTATCTTGATTCAGAAGTAAGCATGTCCTCTGAAGGGCGGATAGAGGACATGCTTACTGTCCAGCATAATAAAGATAGTGACTCTCTCTGGAAAAACTGGCAGGCATAGTTTCTGCCTATTATAAAAGATTCAGGTTCATTAAGCTCAAAGATCCTTTCCTATAATGCAATCCACTCTGTGTACAAGTGTCATTGGGCCCTTTTTGTATTGCCTTATGGAAGTGATGGCCAAAGTTTTAGAGCTTTCAGTCATAAAAAACAGCCTGCTACAGCATGTGTACCATAGGCTTGCCACCACTGCTCTATGAAAAGTGGCTTTGGGGAACTAGTACAATACTGGTTAGCTGACATTCTAGCTACTGCTATTGCTGTAAGAAACTGTGAGTCATCTCTGGCTGAGGAGTCTCATGTGCTCTACCAGCATTGATGAAATAGACACAAATACCAAATCTCAGACCCTTCACAGTGACACTTTGGTTGTAACTTTTGTCTTTCTGCTGAAGTTTCTGAGGAGATAAGGAAAATCTTGAACATGCTTGTAGCCATTTTGTCATCACAAGAGAACTTTGCCTTGAAGTCAACACAGAGGAAAGTAAAGCACAGGCAAAAGAGTGAATCATTGTTGTAACTGCCACTTACTAATTACCTAATATATGCCAGGCCATGTTAGGCACTGTTTGTACTTCTGTTCTCTCTTTCTCTCTCTTAGTAGAGTCACATTTTAAAAAATTTTTAGTTTTATTAGTACATGTTTGCCATATATAATGACCATGTAACTTTGTTCTTGAAGCCTTTTGCAGCCTTAATCATTGTAGTTTTACACTCCTTTAACAGAAGAAGCAACTGAATATCAACAAGTTGGCCCTTTTCTATATGAGATTTTTTTAAATTTTAAAAGTAAAAGAACGAAAACATTAGGAAACAGACACAAAGTAGCAGAAGAACAGTACAAAAACTGAATTACAGACAAGGTGACAGGGAATTAACAATGGTTGTTGCATTACATATTGATAACTTCAAAGTGTATGCTCAGGATAACGCTGATAGACATACAAGATTGATTAAACAACTAATCATTGATTGTTCCTTATGATAAAGTGACATGAGACAATAGTGCAACCATGTTAGCCATCCTGCATATACATACATACATACATACACAGCTATCCCTTTCTTCCTTTTCTCCTTCCCCACATCCCAATTGCTCTTTACTTCCTTCTTCTATATGAGAGTAAAAAAATACAAATATTATTGTCTTTCCTTTTTATCTAGGCCTTTTCTATTAAATTATTATATAGTTCAACATAAAATGATTTCCTAATAATTGTTTTAAATACATTAAAGAGTACTTTGACAAGATCAGGTGCATTTTGGATAGTATGACCATAAACACTAAAGAGTAATTTGAAAAGAAAAACAAAGTCTTAGGTCCAAATGGTACAGTTTTTCTTATAGAACACTACAAGGCTTAGCCACAACTCCCAGGTGATACTTTTTCCCTCCTTGGAATTCTTAGAAGTGCGAAAACCTTGGACAACTACTTTAACTTCGTGTACCTCAGATGCCTTATCTATAAAGTGAGGATTAATGAGTGACCAGCTACATTTTAGGCTGGTGGAGATGACATGAGTCTCAAGAGCAGAGGTTTACGTGACTGCCCAGGTCCCACGCCAAGAAATCAGCTTAGGGAAGAATCATAGGAAGGCAAACTAAATGTGACAGAAACAAGGCAACTTTATAAAATTAATAAAAATGATTTGGGTAGAGTTTAGGTCTACAAATGGCACAGAATCTTTCATTAAAATAAGTTTTCTATAGTTTAGATCTAGAATGTCAGCAGAAAGCTTCACATGTTTGGAAGTGATTGAATTATGAGGGTGCTATAGCTGATTTACAGTGAGGGGATAGGGTCTGGTTGGAAGAGGTGGATCATGGAGGGTGTAACCTGGAAAGGTGTATCTGCTCCCCAGATCCTCCCTCTTCTCTCTGCTTCTTGGCTGCCATGACGTGAGCAGCTTTCTCCCATGGCAGGTCCTTCCGTGCTGTTCCTGCCTTGGAGTCAGCCTACCGTGGACTGAAACCTCTAAAAACAATAGCCCAAATAAATCTTTCCCCCTTTAAGTTGTGGGTATCTGGCATTGTTTCTCCACAATGAAGCAAGTGACTGAGACACAGCTGATGAGCAAGGGATGTTGGTGTGTACCTGCAGTTCCAGCTACTCAGGAAGCTGAAAAGAAGGATCCCTTGACTCCATGAGTTTGAGACCAGCTGGGGCAACATAGCAAGTCCCCATTAAAAAAAAAAAAGGAAAAAAAGAATATAAAAAAGAATATACATTGATCCAACCATTTGATAATCTTCCTTAGATCAGCATCCTAAATTCCAGGTCCTAGGTTTCTCTTTATTAATAATCATAATTTTGTTATGCTCCTCAGTTTTATAATCTGTTCAGTGGCTAATTTCTTAAAAAGAGACTTCTCTTGTTTTCCAAAGCCCTGTTTTTTATTTTCACAGGAACAGAGAAGTTTCAGATGTATTTACAC
This sequence comes from Dinomys branickii, assembly GCA_004027595.1. Taxonomy (NCBI): domain Eukaryota; kingdom Metazoa; phylum Chordata; class Mammalia; order Rodentia; family Dinomyidae; genus Dinomys; species Dinomys branickii. Next base: position 14,711 of record PVLD010019644.1, read on the forward strand.
AAGGCTTCCTCTTGTGCAATTCTGATTCTTTCAGCAAAAATGTAAATCCCACTGGGCTTAAATGATTTAACATAGATACTTCTTTAGAGCTGTTATGTTTTTGGAGGGAAGAATTGACACAAGTGCATATCTTTTCACTCCTTCATTTATTTCTTAATGGATCATCAGTCACCACTGGCTCAAACATGACCCTTGCTCACCCCATCCCTTGGTCTTGGCTTTTTCCCCTCTCTGGGCTTTGGACTTTTCTTAAGGTACAGAGGGCAGGTGTGGGTTGGGGGGAGCAGGGCCAGGGATGAGAAGGCCATTCTTGCTGTTCATTCACTCTTGTTGCCTGCTGCTCTGGTTCTCGAAAAGAGGTTCATTTTGCTAAGTCAGAAGTGGGAGAACAAAACTCTTATTCTCCTGTTCATATCAGTTGCATTCTACAAGGGATTTGAGAGGACTACCTCCTTAATCCTGCAACAGACAAGCTGGGAACAATGGGACAATTTGGGCTGGGGCTTGTCTTTCTTATCTAGTGAAGGGTGTATGTTGAAAATAAGAATTAAAAACAAATATAGCCAATAATACTAACACCAGTAACCCAGCTCAGGGCTGCTGAGAGCTCTTCATCTCATGATTTATTTGCATTCTTAAAAAATTAAGAACCTTGTTTTGCAGGCTACATAACTGCAAAATTTTCCTTTTGTGGTACTGGGGACTCAACCCAGGGCCTTCACACTAATTTAAAGTTACATCCCAAGCCCTATTTTTTATTTTGAGTTTTGAGACAGGGCCTTGTTAAGTTGTCCAGGCTGACATCAATCTTATGATCCTCCTGTTTCAGCCTCTGAGTAGCTGGGATTACAAGCATATGTCACAAAACCCTGAACAGGTCTTGTTTCAGGATCCTTAGGGATTTCTGAACTCTACTTTGAGAACCACAGATATAGATGGTTTTTTAGTTGATCTTAAAAGTGAATTTGGGCATCTAAAAGTCATATAGGATGATAAAGGCCAAAACCACCTTCTGTATGAGTAGAGAGGAAATGATTTTTTTCTCTAAGTGTTTCTGAGAAATAAGATTTTGAATAAATCAAGTATAGGGAAAGCTTCTGGACTAACCCTGTCCAATAGAACTTTCTGCAGTGATGGAAATGTTTACATCTCTACTGTTTAATACTGTAGGTGGCTACTAAGCATTTGAAATGTTGACAGTGGGGCTGAAGAGTAGAGGTTTTAATTGTATTATTTAATGGATATAAATTTAAACTCAAATAGGCACCCCTTGTGAGAGACAACCCACTAGACAGCAGAGTTCTAGACAATATAACCCCCCAGAGGAAGCTACTGTATCAAAAGAGCAAGATATCTTCTTGCTGGAATATGAAAGAGAAAACCCATGTAGAAAGAAGCTTCCATGCCCAGGTGATTTCAAGAACAGGGTTGTGGGGATGAAAAGGAGGCTACAGATGGCTTTTCTGAGTGATTTCTGCTACTCTTCATTTTATAAAGGGGTAATTTGGTGATTGTCAGAACAGAAGAGTAATTTCTCATTGACTATTGTTGCACAATCTGTCACTTCTCTAGGTGTACAGTTCTGCCATCGTTGCATGCACAGTGTCACTTGTAGTAAGTTGACTGTCAGGGACACCAGGATCAGGACATTTCCAGGAGGTGGTTGTACCCATCCTGCATGTGGTGATTGTGGTCTCAGTTGACACAAAGGACCTTGGCTCATCCTAATCACAACATTGGTTTTGGTGAGATAAAGTGGTAGTGCATATGATAGCCCTAGTACACTGTCTTGAACATACTTGGGGGGGGTAAATAAATGTTAATTTGTTTCTTGGCAACAAGAAGCCTGGGAAGCAGGAAGTGCTTTTGGGTTGGTGACCTGGCTGCTGTAAAGTCATGGGGTGATGAAGGCCCCAAATTTGAGGTACTCATTCTGGATCTGAGACCAAGATATTCTGAAGACAAGGAGGCTGTGCATCACTGTATGGCAAATGCTTATAAATGGGGTCTCAGTTTCCTTATCTACAAAATGAGGTGCTTGGAGATCAGTGACACCCCCACACTGTTCTCATAACTGTTACTCTGCACCACAGTGCCACTGCCCCATGAGAACTACTGAACTAGGTTATCTCTATAAATTCTAGCAGAGAATGAAGTGCATCAGTTCTTTCACTGTTTTAACACACGTCAAGCCCTCCATGTGGCAATTTCAGGCAATTAAAGTGAATTGGAAAATTACTGTGTGTGTGTGTGTGTGTGTGTATGTGTGTGTGTGTGTGTGTGTGAGTGTGTCTGAATGTGTGCTTCTGAGGATGAAATCCAAACCTTGTACAAGCTAGGCAAGTGCTTTACCACTGAGATACACTCCTGGCCTCTATTCTAGTTTTAACTAGTGTAGACAGCCAGTAAAGGTGATTCACAAAAGCTCCTTCCTTTGTCTATGTGACAGTTACCCTTAATTTACACCTGATGGAATAAGGACCTTCACTGGGGTATTGCAATGGGAGGTGGGAGGAAGCAGCATATTGAGGAGAGAATTTCAAGGGAGTTGAGAGAGTACTGAGATTGGCTATAGAGGAAAAGGAGAGGAGAGGCCACAGGCAAAGAAGATTGATGCAGGGCAATGGTTTTGAAAGTGTGGTCCTGGGATCAACAGCATAGCATTGCTCTGGAAGTTGTTAGAGGTCAAAATTGAGCTCTCTCCTTCTCTCTCTCTTCACTGAATCAGAAACTTGGGCTTGTGCCCCCAGATCCATTTTAAGAAGCTGTTTATATAAACTCAAGATTGAGAATCCCTGGTGTAATGGCTGCTGCTGCCACCCTACCTCTGTCCTTTTCCCTAGGATGTACATCCGTCCCTCAGCTCCTGTGAATATTGGTTTCTGTATTATTCAGGGAGAGAGAGAGAGAGAGAGAATTGATTGATACTTGTCTTAGTTACTTTTTTCATTGTTGAGACAAAATACCTGACACCCACAAGTTAAAGGAGGAATGGTTTATTTCAGTTCACAGTGTGTAGAGATTTTAGTCCATAGTTGGCTGGCTCCAAGGCAGGGTGGCATGGCCGAGGGACATCACAGAGAACAGTCCATTGCAGAGCAAACAGGCAGTGGCCTGGCTTCTTTTCTGTCTCTTTATAATTCCATCTAGGTTATAATCCTATTGATTGGTGCTACCCACACCCAGGGTAGGCTTTCCCATTATCCATACCCAGAACTATGCTAATTCTAATCAGCAGACATACCTTAATACCAGTATCACATACACTAGATCCAGCCAGCACTGAAAAATCCCACTTGTGAGTGTAGGAGGCTGACTGAGGCCTGCGAAATCTCACAATTTGCCTTTTGAAGCTGGAGACCTAGGAGAACCAGTATAGTTTATAGGCCTGAGAGCTAGGAATGCTGAGGACAGGAGAAGATGGACGTCCTCATTCAAACAGTGAATTCAGCCTTCTTCCACCTTTTTCTTCTATTTAGGCTTTCCATGAATTGTATAATACCCAGCGACATTGGAGAGGGCCATCAGCTAAACTCAACTCACCAATAATATTAACTCTTGCAGACACCCAGAAATAATGTCCAACCAGCTGTCTGGCATCCCCAGCCAGGGTAATTGTCATGCATAGTTAACAATTACAGTTGCTAATTGCTCACACCTGCCCCTCAATTCGGGACCCTTCCCCTGGCCTAGATAGGAGCTGGTGCAGCCTGAGTGGTTACAGCCCTCTGCCCTAATTCTGGGGTCCAGAGTCTAATATTGAGGTACAAAAACTGGCCCTTTAATCTTAAGGACAATTTGTAGCATGATTTATGCTACTGAGCTTCTGTGCGGTTCAGCCTAAGGCTGGATTTTGCTGAGATCACACCCTTGCTCTACTCCCTGCCCTAGCCTGCTTCCTCCACTCTAAAACACCAGAGCAGGTCTTTCCTGAAAGCATTGCTTCCATCAGTCATGAGCATCCAAATTCCTGTCTCAGGCTCCACTTCTAGGCACAATGAATGACTCTAATGTTAGGAAGCTGAAAAAAGGTTCCCAAGGATAGAAAGAATATGTAGAGAATGTGACTTAGGATCACTCGATTTGGAGTTTTAAAAAAATTATATATTTTCAAAGAGTAGTACATTTATCTGGGTCAAAAGTGAAAAGGTATAAAATGATATGTGGAGAAAAGGCTCTGTTCTAACCCCATCCCTCTGTCTTCCCATTCATCTCCCTTCATAGGTCACTGTAATTGTTAATTGTTTGTATCACACCAGGAATTTCAATAGTACATATACTAACAAATACAGATTTATATTTTTTACACCGTCCCCTTTATATAAGTGATAGATTTTTACATGCAGTGTTCTACACCTTGCTTTCCTCTCCTTTTACACTATTTTGGAGGATTTTTCTCATATGTACATAGAGAATATCTATTCATTTTTATAGCTCCCATTGTAGAGAGAGATCCCATATTTTGTAATCAGCCCCCCCATTTATGGCCAATTGGTTTGCTATCTTTTGTTTCAGTCTGACTTTTGATCCTTGCTGAACCACATAAATTTGCCTATATCAGTGTAATTCTTCAGAATGTGGATGCCCTACATTTTTAGTGGTCAAGGGGTCAAGGGGGACATCATTAACTATTTCATAGGAGGCCATGTTAAAAGTGTGAGGGTTTTATTATAGGAGCATTTCTTTAGGAAAACCTGATGTCTGAAATGATCTGTAAAAAAAACAAGCACATAAATTAGGAGGTAATGATTTTGTTTCAGAAACAGTCCATTTGGTAAGTTTACCATGGTGTTCTTTTGGATGGAGAATTTCTTTGATTTAATATTAAAAAAATTAAAATAATCTTCAGTTTTGCAAGAACGAATCTACTGTCTTTAAGCAAGCTGCTCCTATATTGTTTTATATTTATTAATACCATATACAGAATTTGCAAGTCCCACCTAACCAGTAGTATGACCGCTGCTGAAATTTTTTTATAGTAAATGGACATTGGTTAGGGTTTGGCAATCATATTGTTTTTTAGTATATGTGCTGTTGAACAAGCACAGCAATCATATTGTTGAATAAATATTTTTGTCAAAATGGTAGTTATTTTTATGAAATTTAATCTAGAATGATCTTTTGGGGTCTTGAAAGATGTAATTCACTTTTTGAACCTGGTTTTGGAAAATACTTTGGCTTGGCAGTGTAGAGTTTTTGAATCTTCAACTTTCTTCACCAGTTTTCTCTTTAACTTGTTAGAAGCCTTTTACTAAAAGAACAGTTAATATTTTCTCCAAGAAGGAGGTGGTCTGAATATTTAAAAAATAAATTTCCTGGAAATGGAAATGTGTGTTTTTCCTACTGCCACATAGCCTAATTCTGTTAGAAGTACTTTGTGATACTACAAGTAGTTTTCTGAACATGTTCTTTTCTTTCTGATACATCAGACCTCTGAGTAAATGACAATTTCGGGTTCAAAATTTGTTGTTTCAGTTCACTTAAAGTAACACTTTGCTGTTAATTCATACCAATGTTACATCTAAATAGACTGCAAATTCAGAGAAGTGTTACCAATACTGTTTCCACAGAGCAGGAAATTTGTAAAATGTTAATTGAAGGGAAGAGTTTGGCCTTTACAGATTAGTAGGTCTTTGATTACTTCAGAAATTAGGACATAAAAGCACCTTGGCCTTACATCTTAGTCTCTGTAGACACAAAATAAAAATAGTACTTATTTCTACTTCAGTATGAGCAGGTAAATGTTAGTTCAGGTAAGAAAGCTTATGTCACCTAAGGGAAGGGAGAGGACACTCATTACACAGGGGAGGAATTTGAACTGAAAGGGCACTTTCCAAATTTCCAGATGAGCCCACAGAAATGACAGACATTGAAGAGTCACAGACTTTTTTGAACAGAATTTTGTGGCAAAACATGGAACACAGAGAAAGCGTGTCATGTTTTATCCATGTGCTCAGTTGTGCCAATATTGGCTGAATGTTGCACAACAGCACGATAGCTGCACTTACTGCAGCTGTCGCTTAAGGAATGTGGCAGATTTGCTCGACTTTGAAATTGTTACAGCAAAAATTATATCTTTACTTTAGGAATTTTACTTAGAAATTGGGGAAAAGGCTCAGAAATATGCAGAATTGGATGTTTCCTGCTGTTGACTTGTCTCATCTGTCTTCCCTCATACTTGTGCTGGGGGCGGGCAGAGGTGGGGCAAGGTTCCAAGGGCTAAGAAAGGTTTGGAAAGGGGAAGACTATATCTTGCCCAGGGTGGTAGTGTGTGAAGTTGCTGGACAAATAACCAGGGTCAACTCAGTTGGAATTGGGCATGGGGTTGCTCACCCTCAAACAAAGCAAAAGCCAGGAAACAAGTGCCTCGTAAGGACTTCTAAAGTCCAAAAAGTGAGCTTGCAACAATTTTGGATCCCAAGTGCCCTTTTAATGCAAGTTCTTTGCAGCCTCTGTGGACACCCACGCACCACGTCTCCTTTCTCTCTCGTGTTTTCCAGTCTCCTTTCACCAGTTGACCTGGTGTGGAACTCTGAAAATCTAAGAGCTCACCCATCTGGAATGTTAAGAGGCAGCACTAGATAAGAGGGGTTTGGCTTACATAAGGGAAACATGGTTGCTTTTTCCTCATCATTTCCCCTCTCTTATTGACTTGATTAATAAAAACTGTTATAGAATGTATATAACATGGAACTTTTTAACACTCTTAGTTGTACATTCAATGGCATCAGGTACATTCACATTAATGTGTGACTACCATCACCCCCACTATAAAATTTCCATCTTCCTAAGCAGAAACTCTGCACTTATTATACACTAACTTCTGATTTCCCCTCTCCTTGGCCCCTGACAACCACCTTTCTATCTTCTGTCCTTTTTGTGTGTGTGAATTGAACCTAGGGCTTTGCATATGCTGAGCATGTGCTCTACCATTAAGTTACTCCTCTGGCCACCTATCCTTATAAATCCCATTAGTGTAGGTGCCTCACCCATGTGGCCTTATTTTTTTGTGTGAGGATAAAAACCCTTCATTGCCTTATTTGTAATGTACTTTCTCACTGAGGGCTTGCATCTGGACGCAAGGCACTACTGATGGGGGCAGATAGGAGACAGTCCGCCTGACCGGGCAAACGGTGATCGTTAACAATCTGCACACCCACATGCGCGCTGCTAGGGAGCGAGTGAGGAGGGAGCTGCCATATTAGACTGCCATTTGGGATGGAATGGCTCTGTATTTCACTTATTCACTTGTAGACAGAGGAAGTTGAATTCTCAAAGCTGTTTAATGAGGGAAGGAGAGGGCTGGGCAAACATGATTAGTCACAGAACTCCAGGCCTAGGTTATTTATTCTCTGGAGAAACACAGGGCTTGTGAGTGGGATGGACTGCTGACTGCGAAGCTGAGTAAATTTGACCGTGAGGCCTGAACCGAGGGGGAAACTGGTCTCTTTGTAAGCTCTATTGATGCTGAATAGAAACGTGGGCTTAATTCCAATTTGTTTCCTAGCAAAATAAATACATAAATATTGAGGACACTTCCTTGTTTTCAGAAAGAGGAAACAGTTGAAGTTATTATGACTAGAAAAGGCAAATGAAAAGTAGATGAGTGGTTTTGAGGATACGATAAAAATATCTTCGTAGGCAGCTACACGTAAGTGTAAAAGGATACTCTAAAATCTTTCCTGGCTGCAAGGGTGAGAGGAGTGAATTACAGTACCCAGCAAGGTTGTGGGTATGATTATATTCACGGGCATGCTAGGCTTGGATGCTGGACCAAGTGACAACACAAACCTTAGACACAGTGCGTTTGTTTTTGCCAAAATCATGGCAAACTCATCTCTCTTAAAATGCCAACATTACAATAAAGTCTGGATTCAGATATGCACATAAAATATTTATCGAGGGGATTAGTGAACAACATACGTAATTTAAAACTGTAAAGAACTGCCAGTGTAATAGCTCCTATGCAGTTTAAGATGCCCACTGACAAATCCACTGTTCCTGACATTGTTTAGTTCTCAGATTTTCTCAGGGGTCTGATGACTATGATATGGGCCACCTCTCATTAGGAGCTAAGTTGTCACACAGCACTTTGCATTTTTCAAGCAGAGAATAGTCTTTCCAAAGGCAGCATCTATCCATTTTTACATATAATAAACCAAACATATAAAAATGAGCTGAACATGTAAGATGGGTCCTTTTATACTTCAAGTTTCTCAGAGCAGTTTACATAACTTATCATTTAACATTTTTGTGTTCTGATAATACATGCTTATCATAGATAATTTAGGAAATACAATTATAATGATGAAATCAAAATCATTGGTAATCCATTATCCAGAGATAAATATGGTTATATGATTATACATATTCTGATGTATTTAGTCTAGTTTAAATATATTATATATAAATATGAAATATGTAAAATATATGACATGTAATGTTTATTTTATATACATGAGATATATTCTTGTTAATTTAGGATTTCTCCATGCTTACTTTTCTCAGCCATGAAGGAATTTTCCAACATGACTTTGATGATGTGTCATTTTATCATATGGTTGTGCCATACATTATTTAACTCTTCCCCTCTTGTCAAATACTTAGATTCTTTCAAGTTTTTTTCTCCTTTTTAATCAGCAATGACTCTTTGATGAACATTCTTACACAACAATCTTTGGCTTTTTTCTTAGACTGCAATTCCTAAGGCCAGCCATAAACAGTGCTGAAAATTCTTAGAAAATTTCACTCTATTCCTGCCCCTCAACGTCATACTAATTACAGTGTCCCCAACAGGATATGAGATTCTATTGGTATTGTGCTTAATGTAAAGTAAGCATAAGAATTTGAAAACAAATTTTTCTTCCTTGGCAAGTGTAAAATGATTATCTTAGAGGTTTCTTGTATTTGTTGATTGCTAAACAAGCTAAACATTTGAAAATGTTAAGTGGTTATTTGTGTTTTTTCCTAAAAATTTTCTGTTCATATACACTGCCTATTCTTTTCTATTTGTTTGCTTCTTTGTGCATAAGAGGTTTTTTGAACATTAAAAATAACATTATTTGTCTCAAGTTGTAATTAATATAAACATAATGAAAAGATGTTTTTAATCACTTAACAGTGTACCTCAAGTATCACTTGGGCAGTGTGTTTGTTTACATACAGACTGTCTCAAGCATTGCTTGGACAGGTGTCATTTCAACCAATCAGCTCTCATATTGAGTAAATTTGATAAGATTACAATTTTTATATTTCTGATTGTACTATCTTATAAAAATTAATGAAAAGTGCATTTTTAGTCACCCTATATTTAAATAATTAGACTGGTAAGTGGCTAATAGCAATATAAACTATAAAATTCTTGGAAAGTTTAGATAGAGAATATTTGCAATCTTTATTAGGAAGTTGCTAAATCCAAAGCTTGATCTATTTATACTTGAGAAGAATAAATACTCCATAGATGTACTGTAATTCTCTCTCGGTTATGTTATAAATTAAATGAAAACCAAACTCATTTACAGGGCTTATTTTGGGAACTCAACAGCAAACTAATTCTCAAATTAACATGAAACAATGATGCACTCAAAAACTTCTAAAAGTTTTGAAAGAGAAGAAAAACATGTTTGTGTAAGGTAAAGATCCATTCTGCAAGATATCAAAATACACATATAAAATTACAGCAAAAATGGTATTGACATAAGAATACACAAACCCATCAATGAAACAGCAGAATAGAGAGCTTCTTTTCCAAAAAGAAAGCCTTTGATATATAATGGGACATTTCACAAATCAACTGGGAAAAGACCAAGGACGTATACTCACTAAACTATGTTGGGACAATGGGCCTTCCATGTGCAAAAAAGTTAAAATTAGACCCTTAAATCACACCCCCAAATAACTTCTGCTAAATTCCGAAAGGTTAGAAAAACCATAAAACAGCAATAACAAAGCAATCACCCAAAAGAGAAGAAAATACAGAATGATGACCTAGTAATTCAGCCAGCATTTTTGCCTGGTCCTTGCTGTCACCTTCCATCTAATCTCCCTGCTTCTGCTTCTGCCTTCTGCCATGTAGGACACAGTGACTCTTCTGAAGTGTAAGCAAGCTAAGATCTCTTCTGCTTCCTACAGTGGTCCACGGATGCCCCCTTGTCTGCCTGCTTCTCTCAGTTTGCTTCCTACCACTTGCCTCTGCTCACTAAATTCCAGCTCTGTTGGCCTCCCTTCTGATGATTCCTCGCATAGTCCAGACATCTTTGGCAGCTCAGGGCCTCTTTGTTGGCTTTTCCTTCTGCCTGCGATGCTCTTGCTCCTAGCATGTGCAGGACCCATTCCCTCACTCCGCCACGTACTTGCTTAGAGTGGCATCTCCTGACTGCTAGTAGCTCTTGCGTTCCTCTCTGTCCACTTCCTCTCATTTACTTTTTGCACAGCACTTTTACTCCCTGAAAGTAACTTGTGTATTTATGTAAACCCCACAAGAGTAGATTTGTCTGTCCTATTTTTTACCCTAATAGTGGAACAAAGACTCTGATGAATAAATGAATGAGTAATCTAGGGTTGCCTTCCTTTCTCACCCCTCCGCCCCTTCTCTTTCTTTCTCTCCTCCCTTTCTTTCAACAAGACATACAAGCTCAAACCATGAAGAAAAAATGATGACTTTGTGTATAAAAATATGAGATGTCTGTTTTCCACATAATATAAAAAAACTGTACAAGCCGTATGAAGAGCATAAGAAGGCATTCACAGTGCACATAACTGGCAAAACTTAGTACCTAGAATACACAAAAACTTACAAATCAACAAGGAAGAGATAAATGATGCTTTAGTAATGAATAAAATGTATAGATAGGCAAGTCACAGAGGATGACTCTGAGTGCAAATAGACATGTGAAAAAATGTTTAACCTTATTATTTATGAAGAAACTAAAACAAGACACCATTTTTTCACCTGTGTCAGTAGCAAAAAAGAAGTTAGAAAATATCAAGTGTATGTTGATATAACCACCATTGCAATCAAGATATACAGTTTACATCACCTTCAAATTTCCCCTTTGCCCTGTCCCAGTCAATAATTCTCCCACCCCCCAACCTTACCCCTAGGGAATCAATGATCTGCTCTGTCACTATAGATTAAATTTTCCTTATTTAGAGTTTTACAAATGAAGTCATATATTACATGCTCTTTTGTGCCTGGCTTCTTTTGCTCAGTGAATGCTATTGGAAATTCTTCGTATTTTTTGTAGGAGTCAGTAGATAGTTCCTTTATTTTTTGGTGCTGGGATTTGAACTCAGGGCCTCATGCTTGCCAGGCAGGCTGGCCCACTGAACTGCATCCCCAGCCCCGACAGTTCCTTTTTATTGATGAGCACAGTTCCATTTTATAAATGTATCACAATTTATTTATCCATTTACCTTTTGATGGATATTTAAAGTATCTCCACATTTTGGATAATATGAATAAAGTTACTCTGAACATCGGTGTTCCAGTCTCAGTAGAGAGATATATGTTCAATCTTCTTTGGGAAATAGCCACAAGAGAAATTACTAGATTGTGATAAGAGTATGTTCAATACCTTAAGAAATTATGAAACTGTTATACAAATGAGAAGTGACTGCATCACTTCTCATTTCCATCGGTAGTGTATAAGAGTTCCAGTTCTACATCACTGTCAACATTTGGTACAGTTGTCTTTTTAATTTGAACTCTTCTGATGGATGTCTAATTGTTTTGAATCTCTCTAGTGACTAATGATTTTGAGAATATTTTTTGTGCTTATTGACCATTTGTATATATTCTTTATAGAGTGTTCAGATCTTCTGCCCATTTATATTACATTGTCTTATTTTCATAGAATTACATGAATATATATTCTGGATGCAAGTACTCTGTAAAACATATTTATAACATATATATAGAAAGAGTATATATAATTTTCTCCTAATTATAACTTATTTTTCAAATTTCTTCTCAACTCTTTTGAAGGGCAAAGCTCTAAATTTTGTTGAAGTTCACTGTATTAATTTTATTTATTTTATAATTCATTCTTTTGTATCCTAACCAATAAATCTTCAAGATCATGACAATATTCTCCTATGTTTTCTCCTAGAAATTTTATAATTATAATATCGATCTCTACATTTAGGCCTATGATCTATTTTGGGTTGTTATACATATGATGTGAAATAAAATCTGAGGTTAATTATTTTTTTCTAAATGCTATCTACTTGTTCCATCATTGTTGTTGGAACGATTATCTCCCCATGTAACTGTCCTATCAAAAATCAATTGCTTATATATATGGGTCTATTTTTTACTTTTTATTCTGTTCCATGGATCTATATGTCTATCCTTTTCCCAATACCATTATTCTGTTTTGATTACCGCAAATTTTTTTCATTATTTAGAGAATACTTTACTAATTTCTATAATCAAACCCATGTAGGTAAGACCTTATATATTGAACACAGTGCGTTACTCCTGTACAAATGGAAACAAAGTTCAGTTTAATATTTCTAGACCAATATGACTGTTACTTTCTGTACAATGTCATTTCAACATGGTGAACTGGGATAACTTTTTCCGAAGTTGACAGCACAGTTAAAGTTTCCAAAAATTCATATCATATATGTATATATATATGTTTATACTTACATAAAAGACCAATAATAGAAGTATGTTATGCATCAATAGCAGCAACAGCTTTTCCAGGTTCTGCAGTCATCTGAGCAAAGTTATAGACATCCAGCACACTCCACTAAAAAACAAAGAAGAAAGAAAAGGAAAATATCTAGAAAACAGCAAAATCCTGTGACTGTTGTAGTATCTGGTACCATTTTTTTTTAGCTTCTTAATCATCATCTGGAAAAAAAAATGTTCTAGAGTAACATCATTAAAAACAGCTCTGATAATGCAGTAACTACTACGTATCATCAAGCAGGTACGAGATATTTTACACTCACAGAGGTATGATACAGTACTGTCCTACATCTATAATATTAAGGATACAATTAAAAAGGCATTGTTTCAGATTGATTCTAATTTTCCAGCAGAGGGTCCAAAGGATGACATGACAACAGCTCTGTAAAGAAATGCACTTTCTTAGGTAGGATTTGCTTTCGTGAATGGCACTGTTTAGTCAGTCTCTTCATGAACATCAGCTATAGTAAGTCTTGAAGTCAGACAGTGGAAGTCCTCTAACTTTGTTTCTTTTTTCTAAAAGTGTTTTAGCTATGCTAAGTCCTTTTGATTTCCATATAAATTTTAGAATCAGTTTGTTAATTTCTAGAAAAACACTCGCTGGCATTTTGATTGTAATTGCATCATGGGTACAGGTCAATGTTGGGGAGAATTGCACTTTAGCAAACTGAGTATTCTAATCCAGGACTAGGGGATATTTTTCCACTTATTTAGATGTTCTTTAATTTCAGTAAAGAAGATTTTGTAGTTTTCAGTATATACATATGCATTTCTCAAGACAGAGTCTCACTATGTAGTTCAGTCTGGCCTTGAACTCACTATGTAGTTCAGGCTTGCCTTGGACTCATGGTGACACTCCTGCCTCTGCCTCCCGAGTGCTGGGATTGCAGAGGTGTGCCACCATGTCCAGCCAGTGTACATCTATTACATATTTGTTAAACTTATCCCTAAGTATTTCGTATTTTGATAACATTGTGGATAGTGATGATTTTTAATTTAAGTTACCAATTGTTCATTGTTAACATATAGAAATACAATTAATTTTTGTACATTGACCATGTAGCCTATATTTTTACTAAAGTCTAACAACTTTTTCTGTAGATTCCTTAGTACAATAATGTATTGGTTCACAAATGCTTCTCTTCACAAACAATTCAGTTTGTAAAAAGAAGCACTGGGCAAAATTTTGCTTCCATTTGCAAATTCCACATTGAGTGACTAAAACGACCAAGGGCATCTTCCTCAGAACATGGGAATGAATTAAGTTCATGAATTGAAGGACCTCTGTATTTTCCACACATGTGACCATGTCACCCGCAAATAAAGGCAGTTTCATTTTTTCCTTGCTTTTATTTTCCTCCTTTATTTCAGTAGCTAGAGCCTTCAGTACAATGTTGAACAGCAGTGGCAAGGATAGGTGTCCCTGCCTTGGTCTAGCTTTCAGTCTTTCTCCATCAAATATGATATGAACTGTAGGTTTTTCATAGGTATCCTCTACCATGTTAAGGAAGTTCTTTTTTCTTCTTAGATTGCTGAAAGATTATCATAATTGGATATTGAGATTTATGAAATGTGTTTTCTGCAGCAATTAAGATGAACACTCAAGTTTCTTCTTAGTCTCTTAATTGCAGCATTCTTTTCAATAGTGAAAATTTAAAGACGACATAAATGTACCACAATGAAGAAATCATGTTCATGCAATGAAATTGTATGTAACAGTTAAAAATATTAAATAAAAATAATAATGTCAACATGGATGCATCTCAAATACTGAATGTAGACTGAGGGAGTGTAATAGCTGCAACAGATATTTGCTTTTTGGGGGGATATACTCAGGCTTGAGCAGTAGTTTAGGGTATTCCCTGGGCAGGCAGAGAACAGAAAGCCTGAATAATTTTAAAAGATAATTTAATTTAGAAAATTGTTTACTAGATACTGGCGAATTGAAAGTAAAAAAAAGGAGACTCTAAGAACTATCAACTCTACAGATGGAAAAAGAAAAGGAAAAGGTTAGAATGCAAGTTTGGGGCATAGATTTGAGCCTCTGAGGAGGCTAAGGGTTGATTGGCTGCTGCTGTTGTCTGAGCTCAAAGTGGGCATAATGAGCTGGTTCTGGGAGTGTTGGGAAGATGGTAATCTGGAATCTACTGCTACTACTGACGTGAATCACCTCTGATGGGTTGAAAAAACATTACTGAAGTAATGCTGACTGGCATAAGAAGTAAATAGAAAGAAGTATTGACCATTCTTTTTCCCTGAGACTTCCAGTTTGCTTGTAGAGTTTTTATGGGCAGAGCTAATGTAGGGAGCAGGTGGTGAAGGAGAAATGTGGATTAAAGAGTCTCAGCCTCAGTATCACAAAGTAGTACTGTATACAGCCGAGGGGGCTTGAAGTTAAGAAAACATAGTTTCATAAGTGGCACTTCTCTATTTTGTGTCTTTTTGGAAGATAGTGTCTTATTTCTGCAAAACGATCAGCTATACCCTCTACTTAGGTTTGGCAGCTACTTTGTGACCTAGGCAATTTCAATGGACTTTCAATCTTGACAAGGTGGTGTCAATATTCAGAAAAATTTGAAAAATTACTCAGGGTTGAAAATAGTTATTTGAGAGGCTAGACTCACAGTGATGGTGAACCTTTTAGAGCTTTCAGTGATAACAAACATCTGGCTGCGGCACACGTGCCATAGGTTTGCCACGACTGGCTAGAGGCAGGGGTGTGTAGTGTGTGGGGGTGGGACAGCTGATACTTAGTAAGACTGCTTCTGTGTCATGATCTGGCTGGCTTACTATTGTCTAGCTGCCCTTTAGCTTACCTGTCTTTTAAGACCAACTCTAGATTTTCCTTTGGTGTGCTAATGACCCAATAATCCATAACTCCTTCTGCTTAATTGCATCCAAGCACTCAAGGTGATAAAATATCAGAAATGTGAATTTTAATAAATGAGTAAAACCAATATTATAAAACATAAATTTTGTTAGTAATAAAGTTTCTAGTTCTGGGTTATGAGATTAGAAGAATTTATTTTTGTTTGTATTTTTGTAAGTTTTAAGTTTCTGAAAATGTTAAAAATTACAATTTAGCACCCATGTGAAAATTATGTCAAAAATCTCATGAAGCAGAAAATCAGCCAAATACCTTTAATTCTTTCCACATGCCCTGTTTTAAAGAAAAGTGCATTTAATTGTCAAATATATCTGAAAATGAATTGGTAGAAACAGGAAATAAAGGTGATACTTGGAGTTTGCATTCTAATAATCTATTTTCCTAACATCTAATTTCCTAATCCTATTTGCTAGGTAATACTAATCAGAATTAATGTTTGAGAATTGTTCTGCATTTCTTATACTTTGTAAGTCTTTTACTAATATTATACTAGCCAGTTACAAACAGTTTTAAAGTTAATATTCCAATTATATATATTGATTGTTTTGTTTTCCTCTTGCAGGTTAGCTCCCTGGGAAGCAAGCTCTGAGACAGAGTTAGTGGACAGGATGTTTATTAAATCTGCCCTTTGGGCCAACACCTGTTGGAGAGGGAAGATGGAGTAGCCGGAAGTAGAAGTCAACCTGATCTGGGCTGGCTCCCTGGCCACAGTTTAGGCTAACCCGTTAGGGAGCTATGCAACTAAACTGGTCCATCTAAGTTGTTTTATCTAGGTGTGGTGGTCCACTTGTGTAATTCCAGCACTCTTGAAGGCAGGGACAGGAGGATCACAAGTTCTAGTCCAGCCTGGGCAAGTTAGTGAGACCCTTCCTAAAATAAAAAAGTATAAAAGGGTTGGGGAAGTAGCTCGTTGTATAGACCCTGGGTTCAACCCCAGTACTGTACAATCAACCAACCAACCAACCAATCAACCAGTAGTCTTGTGTTGAGCCTAAATGGTTGGGCCTTTATACCCCTGTTTTTCCACGTTGTGGACTGGCCTGGGAAGGGTGTTGTTGGAGCCAAGATGCTTCTCTGCAGTCAGAGGTGACCCTGCAGGGACAAACAGCTGGAGGCTGCCTGCTGACCACACTATCAGCAGTGGGGCCCAGGAGCCTTCTACTGAAGCGGGATTGGGTAGTGAGGTCCATGTCCACCACATGCTGTAATATTCCAGAAGCACGATCTACGTGTCAGGCCTATGCAGGCATTTTCATGTTTGTTATATCACACAATCCTCACAACACTCTGAGGTATGTATTGTGTTTTGCATTTTACACGTGGGGAAATTTGGCTTGTGTTTGTTTTTCCAGATGAAAACCTAGCGTGGGGCAATAGTTTGCAGGTGGCCAGCTACTTAGAGCTGTCTGCCTGCGTGTGTAGAGGAAGAGAACCAACACTTTATCGGGGAGTTTCAAAAATTTGGACTGGATGTTCTGCTTTTAACTTCCTCTTGTATCATAGTGTAATCATTGTTCTCTCCTTCCTCTTACATTTTAGTATATAATTTAAAAAAGATGTGTAAGTTGAAATAAGACTAGTGAGAACTATAGGGAATTATAATTTGTCTTTTCCTGTTAAGTTTATTGCAGTGGAGTGAGCTGTCTTGAAATGATGCGTATAAGCAGGATTGTTCTAAAAGAATCAATGTCTACTCCCCTGACTTGTCACTCCAGAATCTCCTCCCTGACTTTCACAGAATGTTTCATTAGTCAGCAACTGGATATCTCAGCCTCATGGAACACAGAGGTGACTCAATTTATTATCTGATGATCTGGAAAGTTTATACTAAGAGGGTGGTACTTAACTATCATTAAGGGAAACAAATGGGTACATACATGAACTATGGAAGACATTTGTGCTAGAAAAATGGTAGACTCTGCTTTCTTTTTGAGTAGTTAGATAGGGAGACTGAGGAAACCTAGGAATCAGAAGAAAACAGGTGGCAATGAGGCCAGCCCTGCCCTGATTTTGTATAATTGTCTTCTCTGTTTTGTGAATGTTTTTTTTCCTATTAGTCTGGGTGTTAATCTGTTTGTATAATAATTAACTTTGGTATATCTTTATAAGGTCAATAAATGAATCTGATGCTGGCAAAAGAAGTGGAGGAGGGAAAAAGAATTGAGATGTGCTATCCAATTCCCAACAATGAACGTAATCATTATGTACTGCAAACATATACTAATAAAAATAAAAAAATTGAAATTAAAAAAGCAGAGAATAACAACTACGACAAAAGAAAGCGAAAAAAAAGTGGACTGCAGGGAAATTTCAAGGCTAGGTCTCACATCCACTTGTGAGGTCAAGGCCAGCTCTGTGGGCCTCAGTGTTTTGCTTTGTAAAGTTTCCTCAAACTTTATCTTTCTGTGGCCACTTGAAAGAAAGAAGCAAAACATTGTAAGCAAAACCAGATAAAAGCATAAAAAGATAAAACAAAGGGATTATATGAAATTTTTCTATTACTTTGGTTCTTTTAATCATTTAAGACAGCGAAATTTATTGCATGCTAAGATTGTATAATCATTTCAACTGATGAAAGAAGGAGAGGATTCCTCGGTATTTAAAAAAGTGACGACCCCCAGGCAATTTATTTATTTATTTTTTGGTGAGTTTTATAAAGTTGAGAGTCTTGTGGTAGCCATCTTCATACTTGGGGTAAAGCTGACATTTTCACCATGAAGATCCTTAAGAAGTTGGCACATTACAGGGAAAATCATAAATTCCTGGAAATAGTGGTTTGTGGCTCATATTTACTAAAAGTACTTTGTGGGCTCAAATAAAATGATGAAAGAATATTAATTTTGGTGAGCAGAGGCATGAGAGGTAGGATTAATTTTTTAAAATATATAAAAATAAAGGCTTAGCAGACTCTTTGCTGCAATAATTGAAAGGAAATTGAAGCCTCCACATTTTGTTTAGTGAAAGTAATGTCAATGAGCTTGAGGACATTAGTGTAGAATTTGAGGCTCAGGTTTACTAACCCCCCACCCCAATTTATGTGCTAGCTTTGTGTCTTTGGGAAATCTACTGAAACCTCTTGAGTCTCAATTTCTGCAATTTGAACATGGAGAACATGTTAGCAACTATCCTTTTGAGGATTAAAAGTGCCTACACTGTGCATGACACAAAATAGAAGTCCAGAAATAGAAGAATATAAATTTGAAATGAATGCCTTCCTTTTTTACAAAGACTTTCTGAAAATGATAGCAATTACTGGGGAGAGAGTGACACACACAAAATGAGGACATTTGATGAATGTAACGAATGTCATCCACAAACTCAACCATGCAGATTTTAGCAGAGAAAAGAGAAGCCATGACTCAAAATTCCATATTAGAGTCAGGGTGCCATTTTATGTCAGAACTCTGAAGCTTCATTACTATTTCCTGTCATTTTAAATACTTTACTAATTACAATGGTCTCTGAGAATGAATTAACAACATTTTAACCAGACTTATGCATAGAGAAATCATCTTCCATTAATAAAGATTTTAAATAGCTACATTGTGAGCAGATACACACACAGAAGAATATTTATGTAATTGATTCCCTTATTTTAGAGAAAAGATTAATCAAATGCCCTGTTTGATAAAGAGGTAGAAAACAGCCCTGGCTGTTTGTTCTTTTTAAAAATGCTTTCCTGGCATTATCAGTTGGTTGACTCAAGTATGACCTTATTCTGTGGGCAGTGAACCAATTCCTTTCATTCTAACTCAAGAAGTTGTGTGTGTGTGTGTGTGTGTGTTTACCCTTTAGGGTAACTTTAACTATTAAACTCTATAGTATTCTATGCCATACCTATTCTGACTATTCCAGGATGGAAGGTTTCCTTTGGGTCTGTCTTTTCTCCTTGTGTATAAGTAGGGTTTTCTTGGATGTGTAAATATGTACCTATGACTATGTGTATGAATAAAATATTATAATAACTTTTAATCTCAAATGGATGTAGCAAAGTGGCAACTTGATCTTTCAGGAACTTAGATGAGAACTAATAAACAAGTAAAACAGAGCTCTGAGTAGCTGAACTAGGTATTATTCAATTCTTGTACCAAAACAGATTCATTTTATTATAGGAATGTTTCCTGGACCCTTATTCAGAGTTTATTTATTTGTACTTAACAAATAATTCTTATCAACATGGTTATCTGGCCTCACTCCTAACTCCAAGATTTCACAACAAATTAGAGGCAGCCATTTAAAAGCATTGTTTAGGCAAAGTCTGTCTACTGGGGGAGTTACTGTTGAGAGCTTATAGAAAGGGGGAGAAAAAAGTCCATTTTTTCATATTAGTTCTATACAGAAGAGAACACTTATTAGAGTTCATATTTTTCAAATTCCACATCAAAAAAGGTTTATATGTAGATGTAGAAAATTCAAAGCAATGTGTAATAAAATTTCAAAATTCCAATTTGAATTGGTGGAAAACATTTAAAAACAGGTTTATCGAGGCATAATTTATTTATTTATTTATTTATTTATTTATTTTTATTTTTAAGACAAAAGATCTCAGAATAACACAGAAACAATACAGAAAATACCAAGTTATAGAGAAGATAGTAGGGAATTGGCACTGGATGCTGTATAACATAGTTATCTTTGTATTTGTTATAACAAAATCAAGAAAGGATATACAAATTACAGAGGAGACAATAGGGAACCATCACTGAATGCTGTATTACATAGTGCTGTCTTTGCATTTGTTAACACAAAAACAATAAAGGAAATACCAGATTACAGAGAGAATAGTAGGGTGTTACCACTGGATACTGTATTACATAACGTTATCTTCATCTTTATTACTCAGTTATATAGATGATGGCTCGTTCAATTAATCAATTTTCTCCACTTCACCACCATTGTTCTACCACCCTGTCAGTGATCTTCCCACTGGTAATAACTGCACTTTTGGTTTATTTACTCCCTCATGCTCTTACTTTGGGCAGAGACTTGGCTGCTTCTAAATATGCTGTATATTACGTGGGTGTACACAGATTACTATGGCAGGAAGTGGAGAAGCACCCTTTGGCAATCCCTCACAGCCGTCGAGTGTCCAGTAGGGTAGGCGGGGTTACACAGCAAACTGCCAGATTCTGTCAGCTCAACTGCGCCTATAGGCTCAGGCAAGTCTTCAGGGCCTTCCTGGGGGCCAGGCAAAGTGCCTGGCACACCCCAGTGGCTGGGCGGAGGCCTGGCACACCCTCGGGGCTGGGCGGAGCACCTGGCACGCCCCGGGGGCTGAGTGGGGCTCCGGGGGCGGGGTGGAGAGCCTGGCATACCCCGTGGGCTGGGCAGAGCTTCTGGCACACCCCACGGGCAGGGTAGAGCACCTGGTACACCCCTGGGCCTGGTGGAGCGCCCGCCCAGCACATTGAGGCATAATTTATATATAGTAAAATTCACTCTGTTTAGGTGTATAGCTTTATGAGTTTCGAGAAGCATATATAATTGTGGCTACAATATGTGATCTTATAAGTCTGGTTTCTTTCATTCAGCATAAAACTTGAGGTCTATTCATATGTGCTGATTAAAATTC
>PVLD010019645.1:0-35873 GCA_004027595.1 Dinomys branickii
GAATTATAGGAGTGTGTGAAACAGCAGGAGATCTCACAAATGATATAAAAGGAATATTTGATGAAATAATAGCAGAAAATTTCCCAAACAAGCTAAAAGATACTGAAGTTCAGTTAAGCGAAGCATATAGAACACCAATGATCCATAACCCAAAGAAAAACACGCACAGGCATATAATAATCAAGATCCCAGATATTCAGCAAAAAAACACAATATTAAAAGCTGCCAGAGAAAGGAAACAGATCACCTATAAAGGAAAGCCCATAAGAATCACAGCTGATTTCTCAACGGAAACCATGAAAGCAAGAAGAGCTTGGAGCGAGAAACTACAGATTCTAAGACATATAGATTCTTAAGTTATTTTAGGAAGATTTCCAACTTTAATAGAGAAGTTCATACTGCTGAAACAAATTCTCTGTGCAGAAGTGGGGAATGGATAAAGAGCAACAGCTACTCCCCACAGACCATTAGTCAATTGGTCTGATTGTAGTGCTGTTTCCTGTTTCCCTTCTGACATGTGTAGGCTCTTACCTGGAAACTCTACACAGTCTCCACTGAAATGCATGGTGAATGCTTTTCATGTCCTCTGCCACTCTGTTTGCATTTTGGCTCATGGTTTTCTTCACTTTGGTGTGTTCCTCACACTATTTCTCTACTGACATTCTGTTAAGTTGGGGCCACTTAAGGCCAAGCTGCCTATTTTTAGTCTTTATGAATCTGTCTTGCTTCATGCAATTTCATGTTCATTTAGTGGCACTAGGAGACAGAAAAGATGGAAGGGTAGTAATTCCCCAGTATTTATAGGTGATTGGTTCCAGGATCCCCACTGACATGAAATTCTCAGGATATTTTTGTAGCAAGTGGCATAAAACTTGCATATAATTATTCCTATCCTTCTGTACCATTTAAATAACTTCCCTGTCATGTATAGTGCTTAATAATGTACCTATTATGTAAATTGTTGTTACACTGTATTGTTTAGAGGATAATACAAAAATGTTTGTACATACTTAGGGCAGTTATAGTTTACTTTTTGAATATCTTGAGGCAGTAGTGGTCTGAGCTATGAACATAGAAGCTGTGGATATGTGGCCCTGTGGTATATGAAATCAGTCAAACTGTTTAGCAATTGCGTAGCTTGTGTAACAAGTGGGAAATCTTTATTCAAGACTATTACCATAAAGGAAATAAATTTGATTCAACTTCCCTACATGAAATGCTCGAAGAGTTTTTAGCATGGGTGATGCTGAGGCAGAGTATGGTAGGAAGGTAGTGGTTTGGCCCAGATAAGGCCCTCTGTGTTTGCTAATTGGTACATAACCCTTAAGCTCTGCCCCTGTTGTTGAGACTGGAAGAGAAAGAGAACTATGCTTTCTGATTATTGCATTTCAAAGGGATGGAGCCCTGCTCACTGAAATAGAAACTTCTGAATTACAGAAGATTAACATCACAACAAAGCAAAGAAAGAGTTTATAATTTTTTAAAAGTAAATATTCTCCATAAAGGAGGTGAGAGGCCTGTGGTCTGAAAGAACCCTGTGTAAAGTAATGAAACTGAGGGGAATTTTAAGGGTATCTTCATCATGCTCTTGTCCAGAATCTCAGAATTAATATTTCTAAAATCTCACTTCTTACATGTGGCCAGTTTAGGCACAGTACAGCTGTGATATTATACAACAATCTAATTCAAATTTGGGATTAATGTAAACTGAATTTGAGATTATTTCTCTACCTACACTTGCAAGTGTGCACTCTGTTCTTTGCACAAAATTAAGTTTGCTTTTATTCCCTTTCACAAATAATTTTCCTAGGTTTTTAGCAAGTAGTTATTTTATGCTTAGTGTTTTTCCTGTCCCAGATTAAATTGATACCAGAAGATATTCTGTTATATCACGTCACCCCAAGACCCCCTTCCCAACCACCCCCAAGATAATTCTCCTATATCACAATACTAACCTGGGCTCTATTGTAATACAAAGCTCTTCTGTTGTGCCTGGGCTACTGATTTTGAGCATCTCATGCTAATAAGCATGTAGAAGGAACTTCTTTACATTTAGGAGAACTATAGTTGCAGTGCACAGGAAATCAAAATCCCTCTATAACTTCAGAGTTATTGGCCCTCTGAGAGATTACTAGAAGGGAAGAGGACTTCTGGTCACTAAAATAAAGCTCCTTAATAAGAAATATGATAGTTCCTCATATTTTAACTGAAGTAGGAGGAGTCTGGTCACTGTTCTTCAGCTGCTGCTCTACTTCATGGAGTCTGTGCTGGGCCCTATCACTTGAACATTGTATAGAATGCTTCTTTGTGGCACTATCAGTCCAGTCTCTTGTTTGGAAACCCTTCCTTTCACAAGGCTCTTAATGTAAGAACTTTTATCCAACGTTTTGGTACTTGAATTATAGGATTTCACCTGCTTTTAGCAATGCCCTGCAGCTTGCTTAAAGGTTTTAATCCAATTTCCCAAGGGATTGTGTGCTACTAAAATCTTCAGTTGGTATCACTAGCCAGATGGCTGTGATCAAATGCAGATAATTTGTGCGACCTTCACTGAGATCAGCATTGCTAATGTAGGCAGAAAAAAAAATGGAGCTAATGGCTTTTGTTCATCAACTATTCATAGATTTGGCTCCGGTTGTATTTTTATAGGGCAAAGTTAAACTATATGATATCAAATTTTTAAGATTAAATTAAGCTAACTGATATTGAAATGAGGTTTTCGTTCAGTTTAAACCAGTTAATGCAATCCCCCAAAAGTAGTGAATAAAATTTTAAAATCTGTTGATCTCTTTCTTTTCAGATTTTGCATAATTTTGGAATGCCATGAATATGCCTTCTTGGCTTAAAACATTATACTCTGTGAACTTCACTCACAAAGTACAGGAATGAACTTATCTAAAGCATACTTACTTCAGATTAAACAAGCATAATGCTTCTAGAATTGTGACTAGAGTTGGCTTCTGGGGCAACTGTGTCTAGGTATTTGGTGTCTTGAGCAAAGAACTGGAAAAGAGGGCTGGGGATATAGCTCAGTGGAATAAGCGCCTGCCTAGCAAGCGCAGGGTCCTGAGTTCGATCCCCAGTACCGCCAAAAAAAAAAAAAAAAAAAAAACTGGAAAAGATACAGTGAAGACAGCAAGGATGTACCTTTACTGAAAGCAGAAAAGACAAGTGCTCTACAGGGCCAGAGCAAGATGTTAAACAGATTAACAGGGACCCCAGAGATAAAAACAGGGGGTCTTTCTACCTAAAATCCATGGATTGGCTTCTCCCTAATGGAAATAAGGCACTGAGAGAATTGTACTCTTAAAAACTCAATTGGCCTAGCAACAGATTTAAACTACATTATCAAAAGATTGGCCTCCAGCAAGACGTAAATAAACAAAAGACATAGGACTTTTCTGACTTTTTATGAACAGTGCTTGGAACCACAGCCATTCTGGATCCTGTCTTCTGTGGGTGTTCCTGGGCCTCTATAACTTTGATAAATTCTACCCAGCTGGACCAGTCTGCCCCTTCCCTAATCTCCTACCTCACTTTCCCTTGAGAGACACCATTCCCATCATTCTTTGTGGTATGCTGAGGGAGTGAAGTCTCTTTCTTCTTATAGCTTCGTCCTGCTGAAAGGACCTGTAGGCCTCACCTACTAGGGATTATATGCTCTCTGATTACTTTGGGATGTTGGGCCTTACCAGCTTGGCTGAAAAGAACCTGTCAGAAGACAACAAGAAAAGACTTACTGCCAAATATGGCAGCCATGTTAAGCTGTCTATCCACCCAGAGAAAGCTCAGGAATAGCCAGGTCCTATATGCCATATCATCATCTGAAAATGGATCTTTTGAAAATTTGAAGAGCTAAATTTTGCTATTAACCAAGGAGGCCAAGGCTAAATACAAGAGCAGGCAGGCCAGCAGGCTATTTCCTCATCTGACTGATGGACTGCAACTGATCCAACAATTAGAGAGTTTATTTTTCCATGCTATTATTTGGGAGGAGTTTTCTAGGTTTTATTTCCATGGGTCCTGTGGAGAGGAAAGCATGATAAGGAGGGATAGTTGGTGAACTATCAAGATCCTGAGAGCTGCAGTCCTAGCAGGCTTACCTACATTATGCTCTTGTTAGAAGGGGGAGTCCCAGGACAGATGCCCACTTAAGCACTGGTGGATCAGGGGTCATTATGACTCCACTTAACAGGTGCCTGAAGCAGTCATAGACCCTTACTTTTTGAAGAGGAGCTTCAGATCTCCCAGAAGTTCATGGAGGTAGATTTTCATTTGGGTAATTATCTTATTTACTTTTCTCATGTTGGGACAAAACATCCACTGCCCAAAGTTTAAGGAAGAAAAGTCTATTTCATTTTACAGTTTGTACAGGTTTCAATCCATAGTTGGCTGGTCCAAGGCAGGGGGCATCACAGAGGAGAAACTCTCCCTGGCAGGACAGGTAGAAAATAACAGCACCAAGGAGTCTTCTTTTCTCTTTTATCTCACCCAGGTTAAAAGCCTGTTGGATGGCACCACCACACTCATTGTGAGCCTTCCATTATCCACACCCAGAATGATGCTAATCCAACCAGTGGGCTGGTGTAGTTATTACACACCGTTCCTTCCAGTGTCACACCCACGGTTTGGTCATTTCTCAAAAACCTCACATAAAAGCACAAGAAAGGGCTGGGGATTTAGCTCAGTGGAATAAGCACCTGCCTGGCAAGCACAAGGTCCTGAGTTCAATCCCCAGTACCGCAAAAAATAAATAAATAAATAAATAAATAAAATAAAAGCACAAGAAGATTTATCTAGCTACAAGCCATAATGGTGATCTTTTTCTTCTGATAGTTCAGGTGTAGTGACTTCATTCTTGGATAGTAAATCCAGCTATTTCTGCTAGCATTGCTACAGCAGCTGTGGCAAGCATCACTGAAAAGGCGCCCTTCCACTTCACTTTTAATTGATCTGTAGGAATCCCTTATTTCTCCATTTTAATGAGAAATAAGGACAGACACTAGGGGTACCCCTAGACCAGAAGCTAGTGGGACATAGTTGGGCAGCTTGTTGTATTTGGCCCAGGTTATAAGATACTGTAAGAGCCTTGTAGCTTCTGGGTCCACTGCCATATAAGCAGATAGAAAAGACTTCCTGTAGGGCAAATCAAACTGGCTCATATTTAGCCCAGGTTTGGTGGTGTTTTGAATTCTTATGTGGGCTATTAGCAATAATCACAGTGGAGACTCGGAAGTCTCTTGGGAAAATTTTACTAGAGTTTGCAATGGAGTCTTGTTGGCTATTTCAACCTTTCCTGAGGACCTGAGGTCTCCATGCAGGTGGAGATGGTACTTTATTCCTAAAGCCTCTGTCACTGCCTGTTATTTGAGAAATAGAAGGATTCACATTGACATTCTAAAGGGTCTGGTATAGTCCAAACCAGGGGATGTTTTCTTTGAGCATCTTGATAACCTTCATAGCTTTTTCAAGCCTCCATCCAACTTTATGGGTGTTAATTAGGGCCAATAGTTATTTAAACCCTCCACATGATGGCAGATGGACTGGGCTTGGTAGAATTCTTGTAGGTACAGAGTGGGCAAGCCTCACAGACCTGTTGGTTGGTCACCACTAGTGCTGTTCTTAAGAAAATTTGAGTGACCTTTCGTTATGTATCTTCTCTTTTCATATGGAATGAATCATAAAATTCTGTTTATACCTTTCCATTGTACCTTTTGAGGAAGGACTAATTTTTTTCACAAATACTACAGATGTCTCTTTTTCATTTCTCTGGTTCTAAGGCCCGTTTATTTTTGGACAGGTATAAGCTGGTATTACTGGCTTCTCAGAAATTGGGAATAAGTCTAAGATCTTGCAAGGTTGGAAGGCTGCCCTTTTTTCTTCTCTATCAGCCTTTCAATTTTCCAAGGAGACTTTAAGCATGTGATATCACCTACAATTAATGACAGTGAACTGCCTGGGAAGGTAGACTGCTTCCAAGAGTTTAGAATTTCTTGCTTATGTTTTATAGATAATTGTTTATAATTTAGTAATCAACAATATGTCCATATTGATGCACTGGCATGAAGCACTAGAATGGAATACTGCGAACTTGTATAAATGTTTAGCCTCTTGCTTTTTCCTAATATCAATAAGTGAGTAAGAGCTATGAGCTCTGCTTTCTCAGCAGAGTTCCTGGGGGTAGGACTTTGGCTTCAATAACCTGTTGGGAACCGACAACTGGACCCACCTTTCAATGTCTTTCTTACACAAAAACCACTTCTATTAGTGAACCACCCTCCTCAAGGTCTTGGAGTCCTAGGTCACTAATGTGACCTGCTTGCATAGATCTCAGACATCCCTGTTCACAAGAGTAGCTACCCTCTGACCCTATAGACATCACAGAGGTAGGGTTAAGACCTTAATTATGGCAATAGATCTAGAGAAGAGTTTCTCAAGAAGGAAGTTAAAACAGAACTCAAAGATATTGAAATTGCTAACCCATGCAGCAAGGGTCACTCCACATATCTCACGGGAGAGAGAGATATTCATGAGCATGGACATTGGCAACTTGCCCAGAGCCTCTTCAGGCCCCTTTACCAGAGTTAGGGGTGAGGATTTTAGCTGGCCTGGCTCCTCTCTGATACCTTGAGTTGGGCACAGCAGCTGCCTTTTGCATGGAACTGAGCCTGGTTGATGTCTTACTACGGTTGTGTGTTCAGTGTCTAGTTTCCTTAAAATGCTTGACTTGCTCTGGAATTTCCCTTCAACAGCTTGGGGTATTTAAACCATTGCCAATTGGTACAGGCATAATTTTGACCTTTTTTTTCTTAAAACTTCTAGTTTTATACTCATTTAGATCCTGATTACTGAATGCAGAAAAAGCAGTGTCCAGTAATTGGGTCATAGGGTCCTGAAACCACATCTGCAAACTTACCAGGGTCTTATGAAAACACTGAGTCTTTCTATGATGTTAGTATCTAGTAGAAATAGGTGGGAGAGACCTTTATCCCTAGGAGGTCGGTAGGCTTCTGAGGATAGAGTCATCAGTCATATTTTTCCTTTGAAGGTCTCTTTAAATACTGTAGTCCTGGAGTTTTTACAGAGATAGTGAGCCATAAAATGTTGAACATAAGGGATTTCACAGCATATTTCTTGCCTTTTGTGGAAAACAAAAGATCTAACATCAGAATTTAGACTCCATTCTAAATCCACATCTTAACATTCCCTAGTTACCAGTCCCAAATAGTATTGCAATAGTAAAGGCAAGGGTGGAGGCCCTGGGCTAACGACCTTCACGGGTTCTATGGAGAAAAAGAGAGAAGACGAGGTCTGGGGTCTCTCAGAGGGTGTTCCCGCAGAAGGAGGTTGACTTCCCAGAGGGTCTTCCATGAGTCTTACCTGTATTACCAGACATCTCTGGTAAAACAAGTGACACTGGTACTTATGTATATATTTTCCCCTTGGAACACTCCATACCTTGCTGGGATCTGCAGGGTTGTCACACTGACTCCTTAGAGGGAAGGGTGAATCGTGTTCAGGGGTTTCTTTAGAAAGCCCTGCAGATCAGGGCTCCCTTAGCTACTTGAGAAGGAGTAGCCCTTGTATTTACCTTGACAGTACAAGGCTGGCTTTACTGCTGCATACTCACGGCTGCTTGAGTTGACCTTTACTGTGTGTCCCTTAGTTCCTCGCTAGTGTTGGAGGCATAGTCTTGCCTATAAAGGTGACCTTTCCTTGCGACCACAGGACTGGTTTCAAAGAAAAAAAAAATGACAGTGGGAAACACTAAACAATTCAGGTATACAAGTGAAATGCTGAGAACAATGGCCGACTCCATGCGGCTGACCTGTAGGTTGAACCAAAATGACCGGGCCAGTGTGACTAACGCACATGATGAATCAAAGTGGCTGCCAATCACGGTGGAAAGGTGGACTGGGATGAAACAAGGCCCCGAGAGCAGCTTACTCATGATACTTAGAGGTAAAAGGCCACCCAGGGAAAAATGCAGACACGACCTGGAGCACAAAGATGAGTAAACTGGAGTAGGCAGCTGTTTAAGCAGGAGACCAAGTTACCAATAGCTGTTTTTGCAAAAACATAAGAAAGCACAGAAAGATATCGCAGAAAATAGAAATGTGAGGACCAAAGGCATACTAGAGCAAAGGTTGAACACCTGGAACCCGAACAAGGAGTTCTAACAACAATGTGTTCTAAGACTAAAAATAGGCTTCTGGCTATTTTTAACTAAGTCGTATCTATACGGAGTGATAAAATTGGGAAAGGAAGAAAGAAAAGGAGAGATGAGTTTGAGGCAAGGCTGCATCTCTCACTGGCTGGGAAAAACAGAGGACATGGCTGTCTTCCCCCTCACACTGTGGGAAACCAAAAACCTGCTCCTGGTATGTTGAGAAAGCCTCTTGGGTTCCTCAGTGTAGAGGAGAGAGAAGGAGGGGGACAAAAGAAAAAATGCCTTCACGACTATAGATTATATGCAGAGTGAAAAAACAAAAAGGGCCCCTTGTAGGGCTATTTTCCACACGATAGCTATTTTCAAAAAGGTGTGTGTTATGATTCGTGTCTGGATGTATCCTCTAAGACACATATAGTCATCGAGCAGGCTTCTAGAGTTTATGATTTATTCATGGTCCAGTGCTGGGACTGTGGGTGTGAGTGGTACACCCGCCCCAGGGTGGGCAGTTTGCATACAGTGGAAGGGAAGGAAAGAGGAACTTGGCACTCTTCCCCTTGTGCTTGTCCTGCTTTTGCTGCTTTTTCCACAGCCGTGAACATTCGCCCTCTGCCGTGTGCCACTCTGCCTCCGAGCCAGCCAAGTATGGACTGAAACCTCCGCAAACTTTAAGCTAAATCAACCTTTCTTTCCTTAATTTTGGGAGTCAGGTATTTTGTCTCAGCAATGAGAGAAAAGTAACCAAGACAATATGGTACCACATTTTGAAATACTGGACCCTCCTTCTAGAGGTGCTTTCTACTTTTTTCTTTTCTGTCCTGAGCAAAGAATTGGCAAAGACAAGCACGAATGGTAGCAAAGTTTTACATTAATTGAAAGTAGGAAAATAAATACGCTTTATAGAGTGAATCTTGACTAAGTAAAAGTAGGAAAAGAAGTGCACCCTATGGCGTGAGGGTGGACGAATATAATCTAACAGGTCTCAGCCATCCTGTTGGAAACCTGCTGGCTTTCTCCTGAGAAACCCACATGTGGGAACCATTCTGCACATGCGTACTGGGATTCTGTAATGACGAGGTCATGATGGCTTTCTCCTGCCAGTCCTCACCATGTCCTCATCTCCTGCCTCAGGATAAATTATTTCAATCTAAAAGTTAGAATTCTGGTAAAGCACGGAGATGAGTAATAGATACATACAATATAATCCATCAAAACCAGAACTAAAAGTCTAGTCCTATATATCTAATAGATCATCTAATATTCATGTCACTGTTGTATATTTGACTGGTCAGTCCAAATCGAGATATTTTCGATGCACACTTAATTTAAAAGACTAAGTGAAAACAATCTCATAACTATTGTATTAATTAGGTAATACTTTGATAATAATTTCAATATATTGACATCTTGGCTTATTGTATATTACTTAATTGCACTTGTTTTTACTTTTCAAATGTGATAGTGGAAAATTTAAAATTGTATAAATGGCTTGTGTTTCCTCACACCTTGTTAAACTTAATTTTGTCTACAACTTCAATGTTCGTGATTGTTTTTGTGTAATGGCCTAAAGTTAAAATAAGAGTAAAAAAAATCCTGGAGAAATGAATGTTCCAAAAGGACTTCCCAAAATTGAAATCAATGGAAATATAATCAAATTACTTACAATCAAGAATGTATGACCTAGCTAGTTTAAGTAGTTCCAGTTTTCTATTTTTGTGTTTTTGTATTTGAATATTTACTGGTGTGTCCACGTAATGTGACTATCTCCTTTGCACCTCTATTATCTATTCTAAACCTTTATGTATCCGTGCTCAAAATTCCATTATTAATGAGGCTTGTTTGAGAAAATACGAAGAGTATGCCAAAGCCTCTGTGAACGTACACTATTGTACACTACTGCTCATGTGATTCTCACTACAATTTTTCTGAAACTTAGTCTCATGACTAATAGTAGGGTCATCCTGAGGTTTCAGAATATTGCTATGGGAACACAAAGACACCAGAAATGCCATGGAGAGAAGAGTTATTCTGAACTCCTTAACTAAGTGTCTAAAAAGAGACAAGAAGAGGGGGATATCATAGAAAATGAGACAAAGAAGTCATGAGTTTAGAAAGGCAGTTTCTTAGCCAGACAGAAAGAAAGAGTCCAAATGAAAAACTATGAAATATTTCAGTAACATTGTAATTGTGTGCATGATTGCTTATTGACCTCCCACCTGACTACTATGGTACAAATGAAGAATCCCACTATCTACTCAAGAGCACTGCTATGGAAAGTGCCCTTGGAAGTGCCCAGGAAGAGAAAGGAGGAGGTTTTGTGATAGGGATGTACACGAGAACAGAACATAGATATCGAAGGACCAGAAAAATCTGATGGGACAGGTCCATGGACAGTGAGGGATAGCTGAACAAACTCTTGAGAAAAGAAAATTATAAAGAGCTTAAATGTCAAATTACACTGAAAACGTCATAAAGTTTTGTGAAGTCAAGGCATGTAGAGCCTTGAGATATTGTCATAAAGATCTACCATTAATCTTGTCATAAATATGACAAAACTATATTTTCTGGTCCTTTAAAATACAAGACAGATTGATCACGTATTAACAAAATTGCATTCTTATTTAGCTCTCTTTCTACACTTATTTATATTCTGCCTTGTCATTCATGGTGTTAAGCCATCTGAGTGAGATTTAGAAAACTCCTAAGACCTTTTTGCCTATAATTTCTGTGGAAGACTTCTGTGAATTTCAGTGGAATTTTGTTCTGTAAACTCAGGCATCTCATAAATCCATTTAAATATGCAGTTTTTTATGACATAGTTTAGATTTTAAAATGATTTTGGTATTATTTTTGAATGTCACTAGATCTGCTGGTAATATGTTTCTCAGTTTTTAAGTGACTTGTCCTAATATTATCAGGCTATAAAACTGTTCAGTGGGCTCATTTTCCTACACAAGGAATTCTGCTACAATCATTGTTTGGTCTAATATCTTGCATTGTTATCTCATCAAAAATACATCTGTATAGTTGTATAGATTTCCATCCTCCCTGATCTCTGAGCTTGATCACTTGGTCAATGTTCTGCCCCATTCCAGCATACTGCAGCATTAAAGAACAGAATGGTAGATAAAATTTTTAAATACATGTATTAAAAAGAAAATAATTAGCTTCTGCAGTAATTGGCAATTAACTTTTTTCTGGGGCCATGAAAGTTAAAATATAGCCTTTTAATCCCTGGGGACATTGCCACACTCATGATGGTGACCTAGAGCTCATTTATCCTCTGCTTCTCTTCTTTATTCAGAGTAGATAGTTTGAAACTTGATATTTGGGATACAAAACCAAACAGTTTGCAGGTGGTATCTGCTCAGTAATTTCTTCATTCAATAAACATAAAAGCATGAAGAATTCCAACCCAAAATTGATAGATAGTCAGCTCTGAAATCTAGATTGGCTATTTCATATGGTCATGTAGAGCCTCTCTTCCTTCTCAAAATCAGTTTTACTGGTATAACTTTTAAAGTCTTTCTAATTTATTTCCTTTCTTGTTATATTGCTTAGTATGTGCAGTTCCTGAGATAATTTGATTTCTCCAGGGATACATATACTTTTGTTATAGAAAGTTGGCTACAATAATGTGATCAGGATATTAGACATAAAAAAGATACTACATTGAAAGTAGAGGCAATTAGATCATGCTAGGGGGAGACTGGGTGGAGATATTTAGATTTTATCATTACAAGAGCTTTGTGAAAGGAAAAACTGACTCGGGAAAAGTGAATCTGTTTGTTGTCTTGTTTTATGTGTAAGATTTTTACCAACTATTTTTTGTGAGCAAATGCTTTAAACATTTTTTTCATGGTAAGTCATGAAGTGCTATAGGATTGGTTGCTGGTAGGTGAGGTTATTTAGCTATATTTAATTAAAAAAATATAAATACTAGCTGGAAGATTAAAATGATTGGAAATGAAATCACTACAGGGACAACACTGATTTCTAAGAATATGAACCAAAGACCGCTGATTTTCATTTTGTAGATCCAGATATCCTTTTAAATATTATACATTTAGTAAATAGATTAATATTCCTAATATGCCCTTATTGTACAACTTAAGCAGTACCATGGTTTTTCTTATAACAGAGGTAGGACCTAAAGTCGGGAAGGGTTAGTAACTTGTCTAACTTGTTTAACAGACTGAGCGTAAAAAAAAAATCTCAGAGTTATGGACCATAGTTTGGCCGAGTCAGGTCCACTCTAGTTTCTCCATGATTTAAATTCCTCAAGTGTTCTTCAAGGGTAGGGGTTGTATCTTTTTTTTTTTTTTTTTTTTTTGCGGTACTGGGGATCGAACTCAGGACTCTGTGCTTGCTAGGCAGGCGCTTATTCCACTGAGCTATATCCCCAGCCCTGGGATTGTATGTTTTGTAATAAATTTTTCCTTTCTACTTTGAAAATATTTACTTTACAGACATATCCATGGTTAATAATTATTACAATATAATGTCATGTGTGCAAGTTTTTCTATTTAACTTATTCGTATTCACAAGTTATTTCTTATGTGGAAATTGATATCAACTGAAATTCTGCACCCCAAAATTATTTAAATGGAGGCTGACCATTCCTGTTAAAAAGGGCCTCAAGTAAAATTTAGACTTTTATAATTTATCAAACTAATTAGAAAATCTTCAAGAGTAGCCATTTTTGAGAATGTGCTTCCAGAGACACTTTCAATTGTGTGATCCTTTTCAAATGTGCACACTGTGTGCTATAGCCAGAGAAAGGGCGATTTGAGTTCAGAACATTTAGTAGTAGATGTTTTCTGCCCTAGTTATTTTAGTGATACAAAAAAACCATGATGCTAATATCAAACTAAACATAAACAACCAATATTTTCCAGGTATTGGTTCATAGTATATTTGACTTTAGGAAATTTAAGATGAACAAGTCTGTATATCTCTGTAACACTTTCAGAAATTGCACAGTTTGTAATCATTTTAAGGAATATATTCTTTATATATGCTTCCTTCTAATGCTTACAAAATTTAACCTGCATCGTGATCATCTGGAGAGCTTGTAAGGTTGACGTTACCAGCGTGACTCTGACTGAATCTCCTGCCTGAGCTGTTGTTTCTGCTCCCTGCACAGAGTTTAAAGAACATTGCTTTAGCTCAAGTTTAAGCCCATGGAGAAATCATTGTGAAATGAAGCAAAAGCAAAGCAGTTAATCAAAATATAAAGACAACTAGGCCTATTCTCCGCCTTAACACTTCTCGTTTTGATAGTCTACCCCACAAGCTCAAAATATCCCTTGAAAATAGAAAACAAAGATTCATTTTTCTTGTACAGTCTGAAGAGTAAAACCCAAGAACCGTAAGTGTCTGAGCTGAGCAGCGCATGCAATGAGCCTTCAGAGAGAGGCTGATCAGATGTAATGATTTACCATTTACTCTTTCACTGTTTTTCTCCTTGTCTTCTCATTAAATCTCAAATGCACTAAAAAAATGTGGTAAAATTAGAAGTTTTCAAAGAAAAATAACAGGCAGGCTATGAGGAGCAGAAATGTTAGATTCACAATTTACATTCCAGTCAGCATCATGTAGGAGAAGATTTCCTTTCATTTATTCCTTAGTTAGGGGGTCCTGATTTAACGGCAAAAAAGAAACACTGAAATCCGCTTTCTCTGATATTTTGCAAGGTTTGTACAATTTATAGGCTTGATTCCTATGAGCCATCCGTCGAGAACATTTTCCTGAGAAACACATATTAGACAATTGTGCACGAGGAAAAGCTTTTTCAAATCTTTTTAAACTGTGGGAATTTTATGTAAAATAATTTTCTGTAAGAAAAAGAAAAAGAATTATGCCATAGTTTAGGATTTCTCTTTTAAAAATATCACTGGTACTATTACAAAATAAAATTGATTAAAAAACCCACCCAAAATATCAGTGGGAACATATTTTGGGAATAAAGATACATAATACATATGTAAAAGATGAATTTACCCAATTTCCTTTTCTGTGCTTTTAGGAGGAGAAATCAAACTAGACAACATGATAAAATTCAAGATATATCAACATCCAGGCCCTGTGCTGTTTCTCTCATTGCTTCCACCCTGGCCTGCATTCTGAGTCTTTACCTATATTGTTCTCAGCTCGGGAATCCTGATAGCTAACACTGCTTAGCTTTCAATCATTAAAGCATGAGCAAGTTAAAGGAGGGGAGAGAAACCAAAATATTTTTTCGCAACTGGCTTCATAGCATCTTCTCTCTGACAGCCGTTTCATTGTTCTGTGGTGGTTTTTATCAATAGGACTTGTTATCCAAGATTTTCACTCCAATAAAGAATGGTAAGTATTACTTCCTTTCCTGTTATCCCCAGGCCACCCCAGGAACCTCAGAGTGGCAGGTGTGTGTTTCCTTCTGCAGCTTCTTTCCAAGTGACTCGCTACTTATGGTCTTGTCTTTTAGCTCAAGAATATGTGATACCTTGTAGGATGTTTTATGAAAATCCTCACTTCCACCACTTGCAGGGAATAACCCTTCTTAACCTTACCAATCAAAGAGGCACTAGACTTGTGAAATGTCCCTTGAAATATCCTACTCACATTTTCTCTAGCTGGGAATCACAGCCACAGGCTACCACTTTTAAGTTATTATTTTCTTATAATTGCCTTTCTTTCATCAAGTGGAGTAGAATTTTACAACATAGAAGAAAAAACGTTTACTTTTTAAAATTATTATTAATGCATGTTTGCAGTGTGTAATGTTTCTATTCTTTGTGGAAAGTTGAGCATGTGCATAACAGATCCGAATTCCTTTTTATCCCCTTTCTTCCTCTCTCCCACCTCACTCTATCTCTTGATACTCTTCTCATTTAAAAGTCAGGAAAACTTTCAGTGATATTTAAAAAATTAAATAATGACTAATTAAATGTATAGGATAACATTCTACCAGACCCTGGAAGATTTTTAATTGTTACCAATGTTTAGGAAGAAATTTATTTTAAATAGTAACAACAACATTACCAAAACAAACTGTCACTTGTGGACCATCTCAACTTTATATTAAAGAGTTGTAAGAAATATCAACTAGCACAAACTTTATGAAGCAATATACGCATATATCCAGACTGTTGTAGAACAATTATTATTAACATTCAATTTTATGAAAATAAGTCCAGGACTGAAATCAATTCAAATATATTTTTAAGTATTATAAAATGAGCACTATTAATTGTATTCATTAATTTTAGGCCTCTGATGATTAAATGCAGGACAACATTGCATTTGTCCTCAACAAGAAAAACAGGTACAGACACATGGCTTTGTTTCCCCGATCATGGATGTGAAGACACAGTTCTTTAATTTTTTTCATAAAATCAATAGTTTGAAATGGACTTTAATATTTTGCTTAGTGAATGTATTGGTAATTTCACATATAAAGAATGATAGAATCGTTTATTAATGACTACTTAGTTCATCAGATCTAACATTATAGTTTTATGCCTTTCTTAATATTTTGAGTGAAAACAAAGCTTCTTGTTAATTCATCATCTATGATGAAAGGGTGGTAAAACATTACACATAATTTTAAGTATCTTAGCTTAGATTTAATATCATATTAAGTCAAGGTGAAATATATTTAATCACTTAAATTAAAAGCTAATATTTGTATTATATAATTTGTAATGCTTTAAGAAGAGTAAACTACTTTATAATTCATTTTAAAATTATAAAATAATTTTCAATTATTAGCTTATCTACTCTCAACCCCTAAGAATTGTGAAAAGTTAAAGTCTAATTTATATCAGGGATAAATTTCAATGCTATGTCATTTAAATCCCTACCCAGTGATTTTTTTTCTAATGTAACTTTTTATGTATTTTTGTGCTTTAATATCCACATGCTAATGTATTATAAGTAAGATGTGTTATATTTTCTACTTTCTGAAAGTAATGAAACAAATGATACATTAAAAGTCTCTACAATGCACCATGAAACATGGGAGGGGTAGTTCATACGTAAATTCATTTAATTCTCTATTCTATACCTTAGTTGTTTATTGCTATTGATGTGACACTAAAATGACACATAGATGAAAAAATTTAAGTATATTGCTGTATTTTCCAAATCACTATTCAGGTGTATAAAGAATAGGTGCTCTTTTTTTTTTTTTTTTTGCGGAAGAATAGGTGCTCTTAAAGAGCTTTTTTTTTTTTCAATAAAAGGATTGTTGTGTAGCAAAAACCAGTCTCACAGTAGCTTTCAGGGTTTAAAAGCTTTTGGAGAAGTCAGCAAGCAGAAAATTCAGAAACCTAGGTTATCTTGGCTGTTGCTTTTCAAGATCAAGGATACTTACACACAAATATGTCTGCCAGTGTGTGTGATGATAGTTTAATGCTTCTTCCTCTCATTCAAGCCAAGACGGAAAAGGATCACATTCCTTACGTGGATATATATGGTGAAATAAACACGCGGGGGGGGGCAATATCTACAACTATGGAATTTGATTAGTGTTACGATTTATATCTGAAAATTTCCCCCAAATTTCATGTGTTCAGAGGTAGGATGTTCAGCGGGCGATTCAACACACGTGTGCTGTACTTACTCATCAGGGGCTTAATGCGCTGATGACTTCAGAGCAGAATGTGCAGTTAGGAGGCGGAGTTTTGGTTAGGGGAGCTAGGTCACCGGGGAGAATGACCCGGAAGTGTATGTTCTTCTCCCGGTCCTTTCCTGTTTCTCTGACTTTGTTGTTCTCTCTGCGTTCTGGTTCTCAGAAATTGAACAGCTTTGCTCTGCCTGACCTTTCTGCCCAGCTGTCTTAAAGCCAGCTCACCATGGTCTGGGTCCTGTGAGAACATGAATCAAAATAAAACGCCACCCCTTACATGGTGGTTATCAGAGTTTTTTCTTAGCAACAGTAAAGTACTGTTCCAAGCTTTGTACTTCAAGTCATACATTAGCACATAATGGACATTTGCCAAATATTGTATCATTGAAAACATTAGTCAATGTACAAATCAAATCCACGTTTGTATAAAAACTGAGGATGTGAGAAAGAAAGTCAAGAAAACAGTATTGGATTAGACGAAGACACTAAGTACATAGTTATTATAACTGAATTTACTTCCATAAGAGTTTATAAGTTACATAGACTCCTTAAATTATATAAAGTTAGAAAGTCTCCCAGAAGACTATACTTACAGCTATAGAATTTGCTTAATATTAGTGATTTATATCTAATGTGTGTTCAGAGGTGGGGTGTTCAGAGGGTTACCAGGCACAGGGATGCTGTAGTATAACTGAACTTTATATAACTATTGTTCCCATAAAGGGATAATTGCCTAATTAATTAATGTAAATTTACTGAGAGGCTTCTGTAGACCTTTTTCACACACTACTATTTGTCATACTAGTGTCACTGCATAAAACGTCCCCATAGGGATATCAGCTTCCATACTGGCATCAGTTTAGTGGCTCCTCCATGGAGAAAGCCAAGAAAGAGCATACAGGAATTGAAGAAAAGGCTTCCAGAATACGATTAATGAAATCTGTTTTATTCATTTCCATGTTTGTATGTGTGCAATTAATTGAGATACTGAAGACTCTTTAAATTCCAAACGAAGACTTGATTTTGTGTTATTTACCTCCTTGGATCCACAATATCATGGTTGTGAGTTTGAAAACTGACTGGCATTGGAGAAGGATCAGGCTTATGTTTGAAAATTAATTATTGTATTCAACTTTCACTATTATTTTTCCTCCCCTTCATTGACTTGTCAGAAACAAGTCTTTTAAAATACTTTTTTCACATTAGAGCAGAATACCCTGGTGAGCGAGGAGCTAGCAACAGCCTCAGAAACCATTAAACCTCTTGCAAACGATGCCAGTAAGGTTTGCCACAGCAGCAGTGCTACATTCAATTATAAATAATAACACAACTACAAGTGCATGCCCTAGGTTTTCAGCTGATTAAATATCATAACCACAGAGGCTGCGGTACAGAGGCATCAAAGAAAGATTCCCAGTTTTTACCTAGAAAATGAAACTCTGTCAGTTAAGTGTTAATTGGTGTTACATTGTGCAACAATGCTGTGAACTGAAAAGGCAAGACAAGGGCTCCCTGCTGTAATGTTAAAATGGTTTGCATCTGTTATCAGCGTGCTCAATTACCAGCACTTTGTGTACCACCTCATCTAGTTGAAATAATGTAGGGAAACAGTAGGGGGTGGATAGGGCAAATCTGCAAATTGATAAATGATTCAGTTCATGGACATCTAAATTATATGTCACTGTCACATGTTCTACATTTTATGGCTGTAAATGATTAATAAGGGAAGCTACTTAAATGAGATTTGGTCAGCTGTTTTAGAGGGAATGTCATATGAATGTGGGATTTTAAATTAAAATTAAATTGCACATGTAATATTTAAAATACATATGCAATATTTTACCCATAATAAACACAAATACAAATAAACAATCAATGTTGTCAGTACTCATCTGGAGTTGAAATGTCAGAATCCTGGGGGTTGTTTGGAGCAAATTTAAAAGATCACTGAAATATATAGAGCTCTTTTCACTCTCAGCAGTCACACAAGGTCTCTATGCACGGGGCACTGTGACACTGAAAGAACTGATGGTCGGACAGGCTCAAAATAAATCAAGTTATTCAGTTCTAATTCACAGTTTTTAATCTCTTTGTCCCGGACCAGATGTTATTCACAAATATATAAAAATTGAGTTGATGACAAAAGAGTTTATCTTTTATCATATTTTATTACATTCATATACGTATGTTTCCTTATATGGTTGAATAAATTCCATAATCTCCCAGCGCCTCTATGCAGTGATAATAAGGAATAATCTAGAGTGCTTAATTGAACTTTTTAAACTGCCTTTCTTTAATGATTCAGAAAAAGATTACTAATAACCATAAATGTTTTAAAAGACATGACAAGTTATTGGCTGGTCGTACAAAAGTATTAGTTTCATATAAATGTTTGTTGATCCTTTACTTGATGGTTTCATAAATAGCATGGCAGCATTTTCTTTGTACATGTATGTATCTCAATGTATAGTGCAGTAATTTGCTTTGAATTAGTATTTACTGATTTGAGATTAACAAGAGTATTCTGTTTTTAGTTTATCACTTCTGTTTTATTTTTTCACTGCACTTGTTTTTATTCTATAATTATTACATTCATTGTAGGGAGTCAGTACATGTATGTGACATATTTGATATATTTTAGAATTGTGTTGTCTAATGTGGTAGCAAACAGTTCTATGTAGCTACTTAACCAGTTCTATGTGGCTACTTTAACTAAATTAAGTAAAGTTTAAAATTCAGTTTTCCAGTAACATTAGTCTCATTCCACATGCTATGGGCAGTGTTTAGTAGCAGCTAAGTTAAACATTCCCATTGGTGCAGAAATCCTACTCAACAGTGCTATTTTGAGCACAAATAGTTTGAAATACATTGAAGAGCTTTCATAAATTTTCTTGTCAGTTATAATATCATTTTAAATATGTAATATTTATAGTTCAGATGTCACAACTATCACACAGAAGTGATTAATAGCTACAACTGACATGCTAAAAATTAGTGATGAAAACAAAATCATAGTAAAAGATGTGCATGAGGAATCTCTTTGAAATGTGTTACCAGCATTAAAAATATAGCTGAGGAAACTATAAATGAATTAAATAGTTGCATAACTTTTACCCAAATGGAAACCTAATGAAAAAGAAGAGTGGAATAATCATTACATTCATCATAATTACCTCATAGTATAAAGCTGTATAAATCAATGTAATAAAAGGAATTGAAATCACAGGGAAAGGACAGAAGATATTTGGTCAGAAGAAAGATTTGAAGGAGTAATGTCTGAGGATTTCCAGAAGTAATACACATAATAACCACAGTTTTGTACAGTTCTGAGAATTCTCAGAAGCAAACAAATAAATGATCAAAGTCAGGAGATGGGACCAAAGGGAACACGGTTTTGCAGAGATAAAATCCCGAAGACAGACTGTGACCCTGGCAAAGGCTTTGGATTAACCCTCTTGATGCACTGATAAAACCTAAGCCCAAGGGGGAAAAATTCAAAAATGGAATGAGTCCAACACTCATACAGGGCTGGGAATATTGTGTGTTCCCAGCAAGAAGACTGGATACCTCAAAATCCCTGAGGTTATATGTGGAATAATCCAAAAGGTTTTAGCTCAATTCCAGGGATATTTAATCCTAGACTAAACACTGCTCTAATCTTAATAGAGCTAAAAACAATTCATAGAGAAAAGTAAAGCATCTTAAATAACTAAACTACATCAGAGAAAACTTACAAATATTTATGGAATAAAGAAATGTTTGCACTCACTCAATAAAAGCACAGTATATGCCATCTAACCTCAAATTACCATGCATGCAAAGAAGATAGTGAATATGATCCACAAATATGGAGAAATAGTCAACCAGCTAAACTACTCTAGGACTGTTATGGTTTCAAAGTATAATGTGCCCCATAATGTCCTGCTCAGGGCTGGAGCTTCTGGGAATGTGACTGTGTCCTGAGGGCGCCGGATTCATCAGTCAAGTGACCCGAGATAAACCCTCAGCCGGCTGTGCTGCTGAGAGGTGGGCCGGGTCGGAGGAGATGGGTCCACGGGGGATGCTTTGAAGGGCTTAGCTCTTGCCTTAGTTCTTCTGTCTGTGTTTTGGGGCTGGCATGAGTTGAGCACCTTTTTTTTTACCGGCCAGAACAAACCACTATGCTCTTTCCAGCTCAGAGCCACCTGTTCCTTGGCATGAATCCATTGAAACAGTCAACCAAAATAACCCTGTCCTGGTTTAAATGGAGAGTTTTATCCCAGCGACAAAAACATGACCAATACAAGGAAAATGCAGATGTCAAAGAGGACATTAAAACTTTATTCCATAATATCAAAGGGTTTGGTGCTATCATGGACTTCTATTAACAAAAAAATATAATTTGAGGATGAAACTACTTTGGTAAGAAATATATACTCAATTAAAATACCAGAAATTTAAATATCTTAGGAAGAAAATATTAGTAAACCTCATGACGTAGTAATAGTGTCTTAGTCACTTTGGCAACCCTGGGACAAATGAATCAACACCCTTAATTTAAAGGAAGAGAGGTTAATGCTGGCACCTGCTTTCATTCTGCACTTGGCTGGCTCCAAGGCAGGAGAGGGTATGGTACAAAGGCACAGTGGAGCAAACTTATTTTTCTTATGGTGGCCAGGAAGTAAAGAGAGGGAGAGAGAAGTAAAAAGCCAGAGAAGGGAATGTGCCTCTCCAGGTCATGCTCCAGGGATTGCCCTCCACCAGGCCTCACCTTCCGCTCTTCAGCTCCCTCTGCCATGATTTAGTCGCCTTGTAAAGGCCAACCTGTGAGCTCGTGAGGCTTTGTAGGGAGATCTATCTATCTATCTATCTATCTATCTATCTACCTTTACAGAAACTGTTCAAAATAAAACATACAAAAACTAAGGATGTTTGGCAACACTTTTTATTTTTTATCAAATTACCATGCCTATTGTAAGAAACTGAAAGAGTGAATAAGATCCGAAAGTTACAATAGACATTGTGGAAGGAAAAGAAACTGCTTAAAAACAAAAGAGTTATTCTTTTTTAAACAGTGAGTTATGGAGCAGTTGAAGTATTAGTATACCTGTAATTAAACTTCATAAAGGGACACCAGAAAAACGTGAAGAAAAATGACTGATCATTTTTCACATATGAAATTACTTTAAATAACAGGTCCAATAACAGGCAACCCAGTCACAAAAAATCTGTAAAAGTAGCCATGAATCATATCACAATCAAATCATTTAAAATCAGTAATAAAGGAAAAGATTCAAGAGTAGCTAGGAGATAAAGACACATTGAAAAAAAAGGAATACTAAAACATGATATTGACATTAGCTTGGTTATTGGAATGACTGGTGACAGAATCTTTGTACTAAAAGGAAGAAGGGAGGCTTTAAAAGTTAAGGAATTGAATTCAGGACGTTGCACTTGCCAAGCAGGCACTTATGCCATTGAGCTATATCCCCAGCTCTATAAAGTGAAAATTTGGATCTACAGAAAGGAATACAGTGTACAAAAAATGGTAATAACATTTGAAAAAACTGTCCATTAGTTTCCAACATATGAAAATAAAGTTGATACTGTTCAGACATTTAAGCTAACGATAAAATGATAAGAACAAACCATAAAAATATTTATAATGAGGATTTAACATGTTCTTGGATATGACACAAAGCAAAATCACAAACAAAGCAAATCTAAAATTTTGTTTGTTTTCAAAAATTTAAAAACTATACATTTTAAAAAATGACAGCTTTAGGAAAACTATAAAAAACCTCGAATGAAATATTTGCAAATGAGTCGCTCATTAAGCGTGTTTATGTGCAAGGAGAAACCTGTCAAAGTTAAGGAGACAAACAAGTCCCCTGGTGAGGAAAGGAAGAGTATGTGACAGGCATTCCACGTTGAGTTCCAACATACAGAAATTGGAAACCACCATTCCCATTTTTACAATAACTGAAAGACATACAACCTGAAGAGAAAGGAATCTTCCTGTACCCCTCAGAACCAAGGCTGCAAGGCAAAACACCAACCTGAAATCTGGAGAAAAATGTATGTTCTGAATCATTCCATTTTGTGAAGTAGATACCATCACACTATAACTGAAAAGGACGTTAAAATGGTTATTAAATTCAAGGTCAAATGGTGAATACTGTGAGAATTAAAGGTCACTGGATGTGACACACACTTTGCAGGGCATGCACAGGACTGCTATTCGGGGGACTGGGACTGGTCCAGTTTTTCCACGTCTTTATTTGTGGATCTGAAGAATAGCTGTAGAATACACCTGGAAGAAGATGGTTGTAATAGCTCATTCTATTTTAGTCCGGTCCCTCAAATTTGATGTCTTTCCATGCTTAATCCCACCAGGGCCTGGGACTTTAAGCTGCACAGCCTGAAATGAGCAGTCTTTTGAAGTCACTCCTCTGGAATGGGAAGGGACTGAGAGTAGCCCAGA
This sequence comes from Dinomys branickii, assembly GCA_004027595.1. Taxonomy (NCBI): domain Eukaryota; kingdom Metazoa; phylum Chordata; class Mammalia; order Rodentia; family Dinomyidae; genus Dinomys; species Dinomys branickii. Next base: position 23,248 of record PVLD010019645.1, read on the forward strand.
ATATTAGGCACAAGCAACTCTCTAAGCCTCAGAAGACTTGCTCACTGACTTCTTGGTTTCTTCTACCCCTTGATACCTATGTGTAATAATACATCCGTCTCCAGGGTAATATTTTACTTTTAATGTGTCCTGGATTATCAGATTCAAACCAAGTGCCAAAAAGTACCCAGTGAACCTCCTTCACCACAGACTGTGACCTTCTGAAGGGTCTCTGCCTAGCCATCTCACCTCTCCGGGTGAAGATATGCGATGGATGGCTTCCTGGCCTTGCCAGGGTAAAGGGAAAAAAAAAGATTAGTTGAAATTTCTCCATAAAAGACCTCCAAGGAAAAAGCCTTTCCTTGTGATTTATTGTAGCCAAGACATCATTCATCCCTCTTGTCTGAGTGGCCTCTAGATTTTCCTTTGCTCCCAAGGGGAGAGAATTAAGCATCGTCAATAGAGGGCAGTACTTGAAAGCAATGGACTGGGAATGTCGCCACCAGGGATGGGATAAAAGGGAAAAGGAAAAAAAGCTATCCCACTCAAGTGACACTTGTAAATTTTACAGTCTAGAGAAGCAGACCCCATGAAAGACTAAGATTTATTTTAAGATTGTAGAACACTGCCTCTCCCCCACACCTTCCCAGTGTGCCAACTGGCCTCAACTGCAAACAGCTGATTGCACTCTAGACAGAGACTCTCTCTGAGAAATGCTAAGGGGAGATCAAAGTCAGGAGGAATGAGCAAAACAACTACAGTAGAATTTGAAACATCTGGCACATATATCTACAAAACCATTAATCATGGCTCAGTTGTTATTCATGTTTTTACAAATGCTCACACTGAATATGTATTTACTTCACTTCCTATGATTGTGACAAAATTTCTGGCTTTTGGTAACCACAAAGATATCATGAACCATATTGAAAATCAAAATAAACAAAATCTACTTAGTCTGAAGAGACAGAGAAATCATATTTTATCTTAGGAATGACAGGGATTTTGAAATTATTAAGTAAGAAATTTAAAATAACAGGACTAATCTGTTTGGATTTCTAGTGGGAACATATACAGCATGTAAGAACAGATGCTTGGGGTAAGTAGAATTATGCAAACTAAGAAAAAAATCAATAAGAAATGATAAAAATTAAAATAGTGTATGAAGAACAAAAAATAATTTTGATGAGATTGTTGGAGACAATTGAAAACAGGAGTCTGAGATATTTTTATAAAATCTTCACAAAATAAAGTCTGAAGGGAAATTTAATAAAAAAATCCAACTTCCAAGAGCTATAGGGTAATTTCAAAATTCGTAAGAAACATGAATTTCAAAACCACAAGAAAGAGATAATGAAGCAGAATATGTTTTTCAGATTATTAGTTGAAAAAACTTTCCAAAATTAATGACAAGCATCATATATAGAGGAGGCTAAGACACACACACACACTTTCACAAACACAAACACAGAACGTGGTATTTTCATATTAAAACTAAAGAAAATAAAACATAAGAGAAAATATTGAAAAAGTCAGAGCAAAGGACAAAGAAAATACTTTATCTATAGAGAGATTAGAACAAGAATTACAGTTATAAGTTCACCAAAAGCCATATCAGAAGACGTACTATAGCTTTAAATATTTAATCCAATTATAGGAGAAGACTGGTAACCTAGAATTCTGTATGTAGCAATGTTTTCCTTAAAAATGAAGGACAATTGATTTTATTACAGAAATGAAATCTGAGTGAAATTGTCAGTACACCTATCCTGCAAGAAATTATAAAAGAAGTTCAGGCACAAAGCAAAGATATAGGTCATGAACTTAGTTCTATATGAAGGATGAGAGAACTGGAAAAATATATGAAGACAAATGTGTTTTTAAAAATTTTGTTTGATATCATGGTATATGTTACAAATAAAAGTGATGACAATATGAAGAAAGAACCATAGAGAATAAATTATGATATGTTTGCACTATACATGATATTATACAGTATTAATTATCGGTAGGTGGAGTTCACTTGAAAATGTATTTAGTATTGCATGTATACGGTAGTCAATACAATAGTTTTAACATAAAATTGAGAACAATGAAGAGCGAAAGCTTGATAACAATAAGTAAGCTATGAAAACCAGATAGGGTGGAAAAAACAGGGTTTGACAGAAACAAAATAGTAGATGCTTCTAGCAAAACTCAGGTGTGAACCTAAATGATCTTAATAAAACCTGATAAATAATGACTAATATATACTGAATACACCAATTAAGACAGATTCAAAGGCAAAACGGTAGAAAAGATAAATTTTGTTGACATTAAAACAAGAAGCTAATTAAGTAGGTTAATTTAAGACAAAGCAGACTTTTGAAAAAAAGAAAGCCTATCTGGGAGAAAGTGCCTCACAGCATAATGACCAAGGGTCACTATTTCAAGATGATACAATAATCAGTAATGTAGATTCACTTACAACAGAGCATCATATATCTGAGTTAAAACTGATAGGACTGAAAGGTGAAACATATAAATCCACCCTCCGAGGTGGAGATGTCAGGATCGCTCTTGAAATAGTTAACAAAGTGGGCAGACCCAGCAAGGGTATGAGTAAGGTGAGCATTCCTAGCAATCAAATTAGTCTGCTGGACAGTTACTGAATACTCCATCCAACACGAGAAGGACACACTTCCTTCTCCAGGTTTCAAAGTACACTGAAAAAGATTGCCACGTTTTTGCTCATAATATACAATTTAATATGTTAAAAGGAATGTGATAGTACACTGGCTACATCTTGAGAACATACCGCAAAGGGAAATAAATCAGACACAGAAGGTGAAATATCCCATGGTTTCTCTTGTATAACTCAAATGGTAAATAAAGAGCAAAATAAAAGCTAGATAATAGAGAGCAGGGAGATAGATCTTTCTCAATCGGGAAGGAGGTCAAGAGATGGAGGGATGGGGGAGGAGGGGAAGGTGCACAAAGATGACTCAAGAGTGTTGTGTACGGATCCCAGCGCCACTCAGGAATGTAAACATTATGTCCTTAAAAATGTACAAATAAAAAATGAATTAGAAAAACTAAACAGAAAAAAACAATATGAAGACAGCATTAATGGGAGGCAGCTGGAATGATCCACGCGGTGGTGGATTATAATGGAGACATTTGCATGGACTAATATTTAACTCAAAAGAGATACAGATGATTATATTTAGATGAATATATAGAAATATGTATGTATTCACCTGTTAGTTAAAACACATGCACATTCATGCTGTCACCTGAGAGTACCTAGGAAGGATACATTAGGAACAATAACTATGCCTTGTGCCCAGAACTTGGATACTATTAGCTTCAATAAATGAAACCAGACATCAATGCACAAATGGTTGATACTAGCTCTGGAACAGTTTACAAGAGTGACCTGGAACATTACCACAACACTACCCTTCTAAAACAAAATACCACATCAAACCCCTCATGATTAGAATATGTCAAAAAGGACAGCAAAGGCACCCACATGAAAGCATCAAATTGGCAAGGCTAAAAATTTTGAGCAAACAAATTACTGAAACACTATGACTTTATAAATAAGTAAAAATCAATCCATTGCCCATTTAGAGGACATACAAGAAATACAAGCTGAGCAACTAAGAATCTAGGCCTAAGTTTGTTTCTTCTGCTGCTATATGGCTGTTTTAATGATGATATTTTTAGGACAAAATGGTATTGTGGTTAGGCATTATATTTTACTTTTCCTAAGAAAATAATACCAAATCCACAATAAAACCTCAATATACTAATTTAGAGTAAATTCATTGTTAAATTCTTTATTCAGAGTTTCTTATAATCATTCATTTAACTTTATTGTTGGAGATTTGTAGTTTTTAAGAATATATTTTCCTGTATAAAACATACTTTTAAATGTAGCAAATTTTAGCCAGGCATGGTGGCACATGCCTGTAATCTCAGCCTGGAGGCTGAGACAGGAGGATGGTTGCGAGTTCGAGACCACTCTGGGCTATAGAGTGAACTCAAGGCCAGCCTTGACTGCATAGGGAGAACCTGTCTCAAAAAGACAAAAAAAAAAAAAAAAAGAGTAGCGAGTTTCTTTTCTTTCCTTTGGGTTGGGGTACCAGGAATCGAATGCAGGACCCTATGTTTGCTAGGCAGCTGCTGTTTCATTGAGCTAAATCCCTTTGCCTATGCTTGTAGCAAATTTCCGTTAACCACCAATCTTTGATTTTCTTTTCAAGAAAATTGATTTTCTTAGCAACTAATAATAAGCTTTTATATGTATATTGACAATGCTTATGCTCTATAATAACATTTGTACATGAGTAAAGAATATGTTAATTGATAAATCTTAGAAGGGATTACGTAAGGACAAAAACAATTGTAATTTTCAAAGTGTTGTTTAATTTAACTTGAATGAAATCCTCTTAGCTATAATGTTTTCCCAGTGTTTGTGTTTAAAAACATGCATTGCTGGTTGTGGTGGCTCATGCTTATAGTCCCAGCACTCGGGAAGCTGAGTCAGGAGGATCATTGAGAGCTCCAGGCCAGTCTGTGCTATAAAGTGAGCTCAAGGCCAACTTGAACTGCATAGCGAGACCCTGCCTCAAAAAGACAGAAAAAAAAGACAAAATAAAAAAAAACCTGTATTTCTATTAAACCACCTTAAAATTACACACAAAATATATTTAGTGAAGAAAATTTTCAAATAAAAATATATGGAGAGAAAAATTAACTGTAGCTTTATACCTATTTACTAACCATTGCTGCCACTCCACAACACAGTGGTTTTAGCTATTGCACACCTGTATTTCTCCTGTAGTATACTTGTACATCTCACACATACACAGCTCTATGTATTTACATATGCACACACCCAGATGGCAAAGGAAAGTGAGAATATTTATAAAAATGTAGGATGTTCTGAAAGAGTCAGTAGATAATACTCTACCATGAAATGAGGCAAATTGACACTTTGTGCCAGTTCACATGGAGAACCTCCCAAACACCTGGAAACTTTACCTCCAGTTCGCTACCTATCAGCTGGTTGCCATATTTTAGCTGCTATTTTACATTATAATGACATGGTAAAGAAGACACAAAACTGTTGTTTCCCTGCCGACAATGTAATCAATACACACCTGTTTTCTGCTGGGAAAACTGCAGCAAGAGTTGTGGTGGCTTCTTAACCTGCAAGATCATGACAAAGTAGCATGCTGAAAACGCATGAATGTGACAAACTCTCACATACTGTTTGCAAATTGAACACGAGCAGTGGGACGCTGGCATCTGCGAATATTTCCATGATGACAGATTATGATACCTCTGGTGAAAGTTAGAACCATTCATAAAAAAAGAGGAAACCCAGTCACAAGACAGAAGCCTAGGGTATGTATTTCACGCTTCCTAATATTTTCAAAATATATATTTCTATTTTAACATGAAAATTTCTTTAAAAGCAATAAACTTTAGTCAAGGGTACTTGTAGAAGTGGAGTTGGAGGATACATTAAACTTTTTCCTGAATTACTTGCATTATAATATTGCAGTCAGATATGAGTCACACAATTTGTTATTTCAGGTAGCTGTTTCAATTTTTCCCATAATTAGTGGCTTATGCATTACATATCTAAAGATAAGGTGTGTCGGAATCTAGGTACGCAATCATCTATTGTTTCTCTCTATTGGGATGTATAATCCACCGTCTTGGTCAATTTCAAGCAAAATTGAACAAATTGTCCACATGATTAAATTGCTTCCTTCTTTTAAATGACCACAATTAACACAGCTAAACAAATATTAAGCCTTTATTCAATAATACTTTGTCATTTATTGAGAATATTCTGGTACCTTATTTTTAGTATAGACAGAAAAACAATGGCATTTAGAAATTTTTCAAAAATCAACTTTTATTGGCAATGATAAATATACCTCTTTGCAAGTTATAAAATGTTAAAGCCTATAGTCTTTAAATTTATCTGCAAATATATTTATTTCTTCTTAATCAGTTAGTTTCCTTCATATGTGATAATACAATTCATCTTTCAGCTCCACTTATGAAATGCTGATATAAAAACGCAACACAAATGACTGCATTTTCAAGAAACTACATACTTAAAATTGTTGTTATCCAGCAATTATAATTCTCAACCATATTTTTCATATATTTTCAGATGAAAATATCCAAGATTTTAGCCTCTACTTCACGGATATTTTTAGAAAATATTATGACAGGAAATCAAACTGTTGTTCATTGCATTTAAATAAAACTGTCATCCCCAGTAAGTCAAAGAATCACGTGGTTTATAAAGTTATAACAAAGAAACTAACTACAAGTCGTTCTTTGTAATGGCAGTAAGTGTTAAATGATGTTATAAGAAGAAGTGTTAGTAAATACCATGAAATAATCCAAAGCATTTTCTATAGTTTTCCTTTTAAGGAGTTTTCTCAGTACATAATAAAAATCAATGAGCCATCCATTAGCGATTATAAGAGATAGGTCTAACTTTTCTTTCGTCTGCATCAGCCAATAGTTCTTTAATCATTTTAATTAATAATTTGCTATTTACTAAGACCAATTAAATATGTTGAATTGCTTTTCATTGCTCATGTCTGAACCATAAACTTACTACCTGTATACTTTCACTGAAACTTTGTTTTGGTGACATGTTAGTCTTTGAAATAGTTTTTATGTATTTGCTTTTACAAATATTTTATGAACATTATATTGTGCTATCATATATAATCTCATAATAAATTCCACTTTGGTGGTTTTCCCTCTTGTTTTCAAAATCTCATTATTTTTCAGATAAATAACAGATGATTTAGTCAGTTTGTGTGTAAGGGCCATGTACAGTAAAATATTAATATTTGATGTAAGAATTACATGACATTTTGTCACATTTATACTACAAGAGGACACCACAATTTCTAATCTTATGCTTATTTTAGGGAAAATACTAATTGAGAGAAGATGTGAAGATAAATATATGCAAAACTAAAGTTCCTGTCTCCCAGGAGTAGAATTAAATTCCACTGTAGACATCAATATCCCTGTAAGCTTTTCTTCAAGAGTTGAGAAAATATGTCATTCTTGGTTAAAATCAGACTGTTATGAGATTGAACAAAACAACTCAGACAAAACTATGCTTTGAGTCCCTCTTGATTTTTGATACATTTATCTGGCCAGCTTATACTTCAGTTGTGTTGGGTCCATCACAATTATCTTGAATCCAACTGTCCTGGGACCTGATTGTGCCAGTTCATGGCCTGTACCATCTGCTTAGATGGACTGCCAGGATTTCTGGCTGCCCTGACAATCCTGCAGAGATATTCTGGTTTATATCACTCCTGTGAAAATGTGTAGGATCCATACAAGTGACCGCTAAATAAATGAAATATTACAGTGTCCCAATGATAGATAATAATACTTCAATTTACTGATATTTAAATTGACTTCCAGAGGTAAGAGCCTCGAAGATCTACAGTACGGTATACGGTTTTAGGTGATCACATGGACAATGAGCATTGAAAAACTAAAGCACATGTAGAGTAGACCAGCATAAAATGCTATTTATTTTATTTATATTTGACATCCAGTACCTAAAACCTGATGTGTACATCCTGGGAAACAGAAAAGTAACAAATAGCATGATAATGCTGACTTAATATTAAAACACAACTTAAGGAGTGAGGAGTCATTCAGGTTCTAATCTCTTCATTGGCTATTCACCACGTGAGGAACTCTCATTCAAGTCTAGCAAATGTTTAAAAAAGTGCAAGAAGTTGCCTATTTTCTGGGCTTGAGTCCCGTAATTGAAGAGTCTCAGGGCCTGGTGGTCAAGAATTATTCACATGTGTCACATCATCTGTGTCAGAATTTGCTGATCTGTAATATTCAAAAAGCTATAACATTCTTTTTATACAGAGTAGCTCTTTGCATGTGAATGTTTTCTAATAGCATGTGTATAGTCTTTCATTTTACGTTCTTCAACTGTGGAATACAGATTCAGATGATCCTATCAGAGACCGATTTGTATGTAATGTTCAGTTTTCAAGCTATTCTAAAATCTATGATATTAAGAAAATTTTACATGGTAATAGACAGATTTTTTAAATAATGGGACATCAGACAAGCTTTAGGCCATTGGTTAGTTTTATACTTATTATTATTTGTAGTTTAGATTAATGGATTGAAGAAGAATAAATACTTTGTTTCATTTTCAATTCTGCTTCTTGTTTGAGCCACTTCTATTTCCGGATATATTTTAAAAGAGCAAAATTGGTCTGAGTCCAGTCTTGGCAGCATGTATATACGAGATACGTTTAATCAGATTCTTGTGAAATTCATTCATTGTCATTAACTCATAACGTGACTTCCTGCTGATGCTGCTTAAAAATGGCAGAAATTGTTATTACACTTTCTTTAAAAACCCTAAGTAACTTGCAATACTTTATTTGTGTTTAGAGAAGCTGTGGAACGAAATTACTCAAAATAATATAAAAGACTTTATAAATGATAAATATTGTACTTAATCTAGAATGACTATTAATTTAAGACACATTTAGCAGTTTCAAATGATTGTTTATAGCCAGTTTTAGGAAACATTTTAAGGTCTAGGATTTAAAGAACATATATTTTAGGAAATATAATATACCACGATCTAACGGTTTGAAGTTTTCCCTCTTCTGTTTTTTCTCTCTTTCTCTCTGTAGCACACAAAGTCACACAGAAATACGTACACACAAACATCTTTGTGAGGACATATTTATATAGGTATATTATCTTTTTGCCCCTGCTAGCAATAATAATAGCTTGGAAAAGAGAAGTTGCTTGATAAACTAAATAGTACATCCAGGAGTCACAGCAGGAAGTAAAAACATTAGAGATGTGAATGAAGTGTAGAAAATTCAAAAAGCTAGAATTTATGAACTATATTCTCTTCATAATCTAATTTTATACTTGTGAGAAATGCCAAGTTCTTTAATACATAGTATTTGTTAACTTACAAAGTAAATTACTTATATTCACTTCTTTTCCCTTCTTAATAAAAAAAAGGGATGGAAAATGAATTGAGAGACTCAAAGATAAAAATACATAATGTATTCAGAAGTATATCACTAGTATTATGAGAACACTATGAGAACTAATATTTACTAGAACTTGTACACTGTGGTAGAGTTTATATTGCAAAGTAATTACGTAAGGGAGAAGCCTAGTGGATGTAACTTTTAGAATACTTAACAACAACTAACAAACTGTAGGTTATTTGTATCCCAAAGAAGGAAATCATTAATAATGTCATTATAATCACATTCGCAAAGTAATCATATGTCAGATGAATAGTGGCATTATTAGTAACAATAAGAATGAACATATATTTAAATATGACACAATATTTCATAACTTTTGATCTGTTCCATCTCTTAGTTCATTTGAAGTTCTCTTACTTAGGCTTCTCTTCAGATTGTATAAATCTTTTGCCCTTTACAGTTGGAGATTAAGCTTATATCTCTCTGCTCCATGAAATACAAGTGAAATGCAATCCATGTTGCTATGTAAATATGTACTGCATCAATTTATTCATTCTTTAAATATTTATTGATTGAATATACATTTTGTGAAAGACTTGTTTTTCTATTAAAATTATTGATATGACATGCATACTTGCTAAATGACAACCGAATGGGCGTCATTTCTCTCCAATTTATAAAATCAAGACTGGCTATTGCTATCAACTAGTGAATCCTAAGCCCTTTCCTCTCTTCACTGAATTAGAGACCTATATGAGGTTACTCTCAACTCTTATTATATAATATGTATGGTGTGAGAAGGCAAATTGAATTTTAATTTATGAATAAAAATATTAGTTCAAGGACTACACAGCACCTAAAAGATTTTGAATTTCACAGTAAGCGGTTAGGACCTTTTGGTTGACTCCCATTGGAAGAGGTGGATGTGACTGAGCCACTGATTTTAGAATAGTTTACGGCTTCCCTTGAAGCTAGAGTAACCAAAAGAATAAAAAGAAGACTTGCTTGGAAGAATATCAAAAGAGCCATTTAAAAGGAAAAGTGGGGAGAGATGCTTTTCCTTTTTCATAGAATCATTTGACATATCAAAATAATTTGATACAAAATATGAAAATCACTCACTATGGAAGGCACAGAAGAGGTGGGAGAGTAGAATTCATTAGAATTTAAATTAATTGGTATAGCCTATTACAAATTTCTTGTAAGTACATACTGAGTATCACAAATGATAAGTGTGATGCACACACACACATAGTTATATATATATATGTATATATATTATATATAAATTGCTGTCAAATGACTTTATTTTCCGTGTGCAGTGAGGTTGTTACAGTTTGTACTATAAAGTAGTAATAACCTCAAATGTTCATTTGGAATAATTTCCTGTTCTTTATAGAAAGAGTTTAATTTTGACATTTTGCTATGATAATTTTGATATGGAATTTAGTATAACAGTAACACGGTATTAACAATAGTTCTTTAATAATTATAGAATCACAATCTATGACTTCCTCCTATTTCCCAGGCATAATTTCAAAATATTTTTGTTTAAATGTTTTCAAAAATTGATGGTAAAGATTATTCAATCCACTAACATTTTTATTTTAGGTACATCACTAGAATTAAGGCAAATTTACTTTCTCAACATTGCATACTACATTACTTTGGTGGAAATTGCACCTTTGTGTTTAAGAAATTAATTGACCTCATTGATATAATATTAATTTTCATCTATCATTCATTTTCAAGAACAATTTAATGTTTACAGTAGGTTGTGTGAATAGGAAGGACAGCGTCTTGGTTACTTTTCTCTCATTGGTGAACCAAAATACTAAACACTCAAATTTAAGGGAAAAAACGCTTCTTTGGCTCACAGTTTGTGGAGGTTTCAGTCCATAGTCAGCTGGCTTCAAGGTGGAGTGGCACGTGGCAGAGGGCAACGGTTCACGGTGGAAGAAAGCAGCAAAAACAGCAAGAGCAAAAAGGCAGGAGCTGTAAGAGCAGCCTCTTCCCCTCCCTTACACCGCATGCGGGCTGCCTGTCCCAGACGGGTGCAGCACTCACACCCACAGGCTCAGCACTGGGTTATGAGTCAATCATAAACTCTAGAGGCTGCCCCATGACTGCATGAGGCTCTGAGGGACATCTAAATACAAACCATAATAGAGAGTATGCTTGGCCATTGTCTTCAAATCCATCTTCCATTTAACCATATCAATCCATTATTAATCTATTTAATCGACAATTTAGGCTCATTAAAATTCACATGTTTTCTGTACAATCCCTTAATTTTTGTAAGTATGTAGAGAAATTTTATTTATAACAGCCAGAATATATATAACTGTCTTGATTTCTTTTCTCTTGTTGCTGAAACAAAATACCTGATGCCCAGAATTAAGGAAGGAAAGGTTTATTTAGCTCACAGTTTGTGGAGATTTCAGTCCATATTTGGCCGGCTCCAAGGCAGAGTGGCACATGGCAGAGGGCAACAGTTCATGGCAGGAGAAGACAGCAAAAGCAGCAAGAGCAAAAAGCAGGGGTAGGAAAGCAAGCCTCGCTCCCTGCCTTATATTGTATGCAGGCTGCCTGCAGCAGGGCAGGCGAAGCTCTCACACTCACAATCCAGCATTGGACTATGGAGCAATTAAAATATCTAGAAGCCTGCCCCATGACTGCGTGAGAATTTATGAGGACATGCAGACACAAACCATAACAATAACCTAGAGTATTATACGTGCATTACTCTAAGCAATTCACTTGCATTATATTTTTATAATCAGTTTGTCCTACATGATTAACTACTTATGTTCATGCTTTTAAATAGGTGACCACGGATATATTTTATTTTTTTTATTTTTTCTTAATTTTTTTTATTAAAAAAATACAAGTACAAAAACATATTGACAAACAGACACCAATTAGCATAAAAAATAGTACAATCACAACTAATCTATAGACAAGGTGATATGATCTCAAAATGGTTATTGCTTTATCCATTGATATCTTCGAAGTGTAAATATATAAGCACATGTACAGACATGCAAATTTAGTCAGACAATTAATCCTCTCAACAACAGAAAAAACACAAAAACCAAAAATCCAAAGACAAAAAGCAAAACAGGCAAACATCAACAACAGCAAAAACAACAACAACAACAACAACAAAACACCAATAGTTGCTGCTTTACATGTTGATATCTTCGAAGTGTGTGTTCAGGATAACACATACAGACATACAAGATTGATCAAATAACCCGTCATCGATTATTGCTTAGCATTAAGTGATATAATACAATAGTAGAACGATATTAGCCCTCCTGCATATATGCATATTCATATATACATACAAACATTTTTGTCTTTTTCTTTTCTACTTTCCTTCATCCCATCTGTTCTTTGTTTTAGAACAGATTTCCTTCATGTCTCTTAGTTTATATTCCCACCCTCGGGCTCTTACACCAGTGATACAATACGTTGCCTGCACATGTATCGCTGATTTATTTCACTTATGAGTATGGACTCCAGTTTTGTCCACTTGCCTACAAAGTCCCCAAAACTGTCTTTCTTTATAGCTGAATAATATTCCATTATATAAAAATGCCA
>PVLD010019646.1:0-35866 GCA_004027595.1 Dinomys branickii
TTGACTTTTGAGTTGAGGCCATTTACATTAATGGTTATCATGGTTATATGTTGGCTTATTCTAGTCATGTTATTTACTTGAAGTTCTCCTTCTTTTGCTGACTGTTTAATTATTTGTTCTGTTTAGGGAGTTATTTCTATAGCTGTTCTTGGGATTGTGGTCTCTTTTTTCTCTGTCTAGAATATCTTTTAGTGCTTTTGAATTGGAAAAATCTATCAAAGCAGGTAAATTTCTAGGTACATATGACCCTACAAAATTAGATTGGGAGACTATAAAAAAAACTAAAGAGATTAACAGTAAGCAACAAAATTGAAGCAGTACTTAAGTCTTCCAAGAAGAAAACCACGAGAACAGCTGTCTTCACTTACCAGTCCTTAGAGAAGAACTAATACCAATGTTTGTCAAACTATTTCATGAACTAGAAAGGAAGGACAACTCCAGACCAATATACTTGGTGAATATACATGCAAAAGCCCAAACTTAACAACACATTTAAAAGCACATATAACATGATCAAGTTGGTTCTGAGGGGTACAAGGGATTCAAGGATGGTTCAGGACACACACAAAAGATCAGTAAATGTAATACACCACAGAACCAGAAGCCAGAAAAAAAATCCCATGATTATCTCAGTAGAGGTAGAAAAAACGCTTTTGACAAAATTCAACACTGATTTATGATGAAGGTCCTGAAGAAACCAGGGTTTATTTTTAAAGACAGCTTTTACCTCAAAAGGCTATATAGGAGAAATCCATAGCTAACATCATCCTAAAGGGGGAAAAGCATTTCTAACAAAATCAGAAATGACAGAACAGGGTCCAGAGTCACCACTCTTGTCAATGTAGCCCACTGAAATTTTAGTGAGAACGATTAGGCAAGAAAAAATTAAAAGTTATAGAAACAGTAGGGGAAGAGATCAAACTCTTCTTATTTGCAGCTGACATGACCCTAAATTAGAAGACCAACCTAACCAAAAACGTGAAAGACCTCTACAGTGAAAGTTACAGAACCATGTAGAAAGGAATTGAAGATGGCAGGAGAAGATGGAAAGACCTCCCGTGTTCATGAATTGACAAACGTAGCGCTGTCAAAATGACCATATTACCAAAAGCAATGTACACACTCTGTGGGATCCTCATTAAAATACCAGTAACATTCACCACAGAATTGGAAGCAAACCAGCTCTAAAATTCCTCTGGTGGCATAAAAATCTCGTAAGAGCCAGGGCAATCCTGAGCAGAAAGAGCGGAGCTAGAGGCACCGCATACCTGACCGCAGAGTATGTGACAGGGCCGTAGTGCAAACCAGTACAGCACCGGCATGAGAACAGGCCCGGGGGTCAGTGCTGTAGAAGACACAAAACAGAAACAAACGCATGAAGCTGGAGCCTTCTGATTCTTGACAAAATTGCCCAAAACACCTATTAGAAATGAAACAGTCTTTTCAACACCTGGTGCTGGGAACATTGCATATCCCCGTGTTGTCAGCTAAAACTGGGTTCCTAACTTTCATACTGTACAAAAGTCAATTTAAAATGGACCAAAGCCCCAAGTGAAAGGCCCAAAACTGTGAAACTGGCGGAAAAAACGTAGAGGAGACACTTTAACCAACAGGAACGGGCAACAACTTTCTGAATGAGCGTCCAGTAGTGCATGCAATTAAAGCAAGAATTGACAGATGAATTGCATCGAACCGGAAAATTTCTGTACAGGAAGGGAAACAGCAGAGGGAAGAGGAAGTCTCCCAAACAGGAGAAAATTCTTGCCAGCTACTTATTCTGGCAGAAGATTAATATCCAGAATTTATAAAGAAGTAAAAAAAACAATTACCACCAGAACCAATATGATCAATAAATAGCAAATGATCTGAACAGACACTTCTCAAAAGAAGTATAAGTGCCCAATAAGTATATGAAAAAAATGTTCCACACCTTTACGCACGTGGGAAAAAATGTTCCACATCTTTATGCAGGTGTCAACAAAACTACATTGAAATTCCACCTCTTCCCCCGTCAGAATGGCCACCATCAGGAGTACAAAAAACAGTACATGCTCATGAAGATGCAGAGAAAAAAGAACCCTTGTCCATCGCTGGTTGGAATTTAAACTGGTATACACCCATTCTGGAAATCAGTATGGAGTTTCCTAGAAAAATTAAAAATGGAGCTGCCATGGGATGCAGCTGCACCGCTCCTTGGTATTTACAGGAAGGCATTAAAGAGGGAACACTGTAGCGATGTCTGCATACCCCTGTTGGTTAGGGTGCGCTGTTTAATAGCTAAGCTATAGAAACTGCCCCGGTGCCCTTCCACAGATGAATGCGTAAAGGAAATGTGATAGATATACACAACAGAATATTATTCAGCCACAAAGAAGAACAGAATGTCATGTGCAGGAATTAGAGATCATATTAAGTGAAATAAACTAAACTTAGAAAGACAAAGGGATGAGGTAAACATAGAGGGTAGACAGAGAAGTGGAAGGGATTGAGGCAGGGAAAAGAGAAGTAACAGGGGGATGGATAGGCATAAAGTATGTTATCTGCATGTGCAAATTTACCAAGCTGAAACCCATTCTAAGTAATATTATAGCCCTCTGGAGTGGGATGTGTCTGTAATGTTATCTGTGTGGGAAGCTAAGGCAGGGGCGTGGTAAATCCAAGGCCAGCTGGGCAAGTTAGAGAGAGCTTGTCTCAAAATTAAAGTTGGGCTGGAGATGTAGTTGCATGGCAGAGGGTCCTGGGTTTAGTCCCCAGTGCCCCCGCGAGTAATTAGTTGTGCTGCTTTTAATGTTGGGCTTTTACATTTGGCTTGGGGTTCTTTAGTTGCAGTAGTGAGCTGGGTTCATGGTCTGTGAGATATTTCATTTTTGGGTGTGGGGATCCAGGCTCTTATGCGTGCCAGCACCTGCTCTATCACAGTACGAGCCTCAGCCCAAATATGTTTATGCTAATAAACGTCAGTTTGCTACCAAAAAGATCTGAAACATAGAGGAAAACAAAACATAAAACCAAACCAGGCAGATATTGGCAGCTAGAACTGTCCTTTGATGTTTGCAGGCCTACAGTGTGCTGGCCTGAACTGGGGTGATACAGCTCGGTCAGGCCAGAGTTTCACAGGTTTCAAACCTACAACTGGTCAGATTTTTGCTTTTCTCCCAAATCTTGGTTTGTCTGACCACCTCTAGGAGCTCTGGAGGTGGCTTGAGGCCCCAGGGCCACAGCCCTTTCTGCTTCCTGTGAGATATCATGTGACATCTGGCTGGTACAGGCTCTTCCTACAGACAGACCAGCTCTTCCCAGGCATCATCAGGCCTTCTGAGCCCCAACCCATCTGGCTGTGCTGGCTCAGGGGAGCTGTGGCCCATACCCTCGCTGCCCTGTTCTCCCGGGTGAGTTCTGGAAGAGACCAAGGTGGGAGGGTGGGACAAGGCCGCTGCCTGGGTCTGGCCTCTGGCTCCACCCAAGCTACCACCTGTCGCTGGGCTGGATCCATGCCTGGCTCCCAGGACGCTGGCCCGTAGGCCAGGCCAGAGGCTTTGGACAGGAGCTGGAGAAAGCTCCAGTACCGCCCCCTTTCTCTGTCTTCTAGCACTGCACCTGACCTTTGGAATTTGGGCACAGGATGGAGTCCAGACCCCCAGCTCCCCGAGGCCTCCTCCAGGGCAGCCCTGACTTTGCCTCACCAGAGAAGCTAGAGGAGCCGATGTCATGAACACCAATGTTTGTGCACAGGAGCCGATATCACCCACATCTTCCTCTCCCAGTCAGGTGTCACCCCTCCCCCATGACCTAGTGTGTAGCATTGGGTCATAACAGAAATCCCCTGCTCACTCAAGGGCCACGTGGACAGCGGGGTGATCCCCTGACGTCCCAGGAAGGCTGAGGGGGAGGCTGACACAGGAGATGCACAAGTGTGGGTCTTGGTGGCCCTGACTGCTCGTCTTGAGGGCCACCCTCTTCTGTTCCTCCACCTACATACAGGGGAGGATGTTCTTGCCCCGAGGGCAGATGCAGGTGAAAATTCTGTCTTCACAGTTTGCAAACTGCGATGCCATAGCAACCCAGTGCTCTGGTTGGAGTTCACAGTCATGATGAAAAGCACTATTGGGGTGATGGCTGTGATCCTTATCATGGTTGTGACATTTTTATATCATGCTGGAAACCAGGCAGGTAGGGAATGAGGTCTGTGATGCAGTCATGATAAAAGCCCAATACCCTCATATCACCATAGTTGTTCTGAATATCTGTAGCTCAAGCCCTGTGTCCCAGCCAAAGGTTTTTGGAAACTCTTCTATTTCAATTACCAGCAGTTGTGTCTCCAATTCATTAGGCTGAGGAGGTTTAAAAAACCCACCATTGGGGTTGTGGGCTGTGTGGACTGTGTTGTGGGGTAGGCACAGACAAATGCCAGCAGAGGTGCTTCCCGGTGCGGCTGGAACAGGATGGCCCCCTTCTCGGGTGGTCTTTGGGGAGGTGTGCTGGGCGGGCATGGCTGGAAAGGGCGTAGATCTCAGCTGTAGGATACGATCCTCTCTCTTTTAGGAGAATGACCTTGCTGATTACACAACAAAGAGATTATTTGGGTGCAGTCTCACAGTTTGCAACAAGTTTTGCAATTACGGGATTGTTTGCACAATTGCGATTGAGCTCTTGACCAACATTTTCAGACCATCGGTGGGAGAACACTGGCCTTCATTCTACGCATAGATAACGCTCCTGCAGGGAGAACGGGGACTTCTCATCTTAAGGAAAGATTGGGAGTAGGATTTTCCTACTGGGGATTCTTCTGTTCATGGAGGAATGCCATCAACTCCTTGCCAGGCAACTGCAGATTCGCCTCAAAGATTAGTCACCAAACAGTCTCAGTTTCTCTCCATGAGTATTCATTTTTGCATGTCAACTTGTAAAAATAACTACTAGGTAGCATTTATAAAAGTTTACCATGTTCCAGACACTGTTTTAAGCTCTTCACTGAGATTATCCCATGTAATCTCTGCATCATTCCAATTAGATATGCAACACTTAAATTCTTATACTTTTCTTAGTTCTAGGTACACAAAAATGACTAAAATAAAGTCGCTACCCGCGTGGAGCTTGCATTCTAACTGAGGAAGACAAACCATGAATGAAACGTGTCACATCTCAGTATAACAGCATGTTCCCAGGGTAGGCTGCAGGATCTCGTCTCTGGTCACTGCTCTTTCCCTCTGTGATTTAGGGACCATTGCATAGAATCTAAGGGTGAACCTGCGCTCGCAAGGCGCAGGCCTCGCCTACCAGGAAGACTGGGCCTCATCTCTGGCTGGTTCGGTTGTACTTGAACCACACAGGATCCAATCTAGTGTCACCTTTTTCCACGGTGCACATGACTTTATACTGAAATGTGACGCCTGTCTTCCAGTCCAGTTTTTGACCCTTGGCCATGTCTGCGTATTCATTCTTCTGGCTATCAGTCCTTGCACAACTAATGAATTTGTATATGAAAGGAAATTCACTGAGCATCTTTTCTATTTTTCCCATATTAGATGCTTCTCTGCTTCTCTCTTTACTAGGATACAAAGGAAAGAATGTGCTTTTTTGCGAGAGGCAGAGCTACCATCTCCTCCCATTCCCACCCAGGCCTTCTGTGCCCCGACATGAGCTCCATCCCCAATGCTGTCGGTTCCTCACCTGTGTGCAAGTCAGGTGGACCGAGCCTGTGGACCTGGTGTGCTGTTCTGGAGCCGTGGGATGTGGGGAATGGACGCTATTGTGCTTCTGAGGACTGCGAAGGCAGCATGTGGTCTGCTCTGCCACTGAGAGATCCCCTGTTATTTCAGGATGAATGATTACTCACAGCGGAAGAGTGATTTCACAGAAGTGAAGTCACAGAGATGCTTGGGGTCCGACACAGGTCAGCACTTCTGATAGTGACTTACTGGGTCTACCTCATGATGTTGTGTCTACGTGACTGTGGACATCATCGCAGTGCCAACCATGACTGTTTCCATCACAGGTGCAGGGGGATGTGTGACTCTCGCAGACTCTAAAGTGTGTGATATGGGACTTTGGCAGGTAATAAGTCAAGGGAAACCCAGTTGGTAGGGCCTCAGTTAATAACCCAGTGTTTGGTCCCACAGTCAGGAATTTTGTTTTTCAGAACTAGGATAAGTGACCTGGTTTTCAGGGCACTGGAAAAAAAACAGAGAACAAAATGAAGATGTCACTTCAGCTTGTAGCTTAATTTCCACCACAATGGAAGGTGCTATTGTTGTGAGGGAGAAAGGTAATCACGAGGGGTGATGTATCGCTTTTGTGTTCCAGTATGGGGAGACAAATGATGGGAATAACCCTAACTGAGGGTTATTCCCGTCCCTCACTGGACGGTGACACTGGACCCAAATCTGAAGACACTGAAGTGATCTGTGTGGAATTTTTGGTGTGTGAGAAAATAATTCTCACAGAGCAGGGAGTGAGGGAACCAGAGAACACTGTATGTGGACACGGGAGCCTCAGCCTGGCATTGCCTTTCTTTTCCCTCAGAGTGGGGTTGTGACTATGTCACATTTCTGCTGTAATGGTTATTTCAAAAGTACCCTGGGCTCTCAGTTGTGCACAGGAGGTCTGGGGACCTGCGGGTGATGTGCTCCAGGTACAGGCTGGGGTCACGAGCGTTTCCTGGACCAGAGGAAGGGACAGCTCCAGCTTCAGATGCCTGGGTTTTAGGGCGCCAGCTGAGATGCCTGTTTTGGTGCCTGCTTACAGCTGGGGTCAGCCCCCATGTCACTGCCCAGATCACAGCAACTGGGCTGGGTTGTGCTCCCTGGGCAGCAGCCCTGACAGCTCTGTAAGCCCCATTCCTGAGCAGTGCCAATCTCGGCAGTTTCCTTCCCTTATTGGGAAGCGTCTTCCTGCACTGCTGTTTTTCCTTGCTTGAATGCACTGTTATGAATTTTTTTGTCCCCTGTTTATCATGTTTCTGAAAGACAAAGGATAGGCATGATCACTTTGAGGGCAGAAGCTGGAGTCTTAAAACCGTCTGAACAATTGTTCTTTAAATATGATGAAAGGTGTTGGGTAATCTCTCCCCTCCTGTTTCTTCCTCTGCGGCCTCACTGTGAGCTGACATTACAGGCCTCTTTCACGAGTGAGGAGTGTGGGCCTCTGAGAGAGGCTGTCCCATTTTTAGAGTTGAACCCTTGTCTTTAAGACAAAAAAACCTTTCCTAGCAGTTGAACAAATGGAAAAAAAGGGAATCCTACTCTGCTAGTCAACTTTCTGCTGTTGTGACAGCATACTTGAGAAAATCAACTTAAAACAAACGAGGTTTACTTTGGTTTGTGGTATCAGATGTTTTAATTCACAGTCACTTGGCCTGAGGGTCTTTGGTTCTATTGTGAGCTGTCCCTTGTGAAAAAGTGCAAAGTGCAAGTGTGTGGTGGAACAAGGCCGCTCACTTCATACTGGCCAGGAAGCAGAGGCAGGAGGTGGGGAGGGCGGGGCCAGGCCAGCATATACTCTTCTAGGAGCACACACAGTGACCTACTTCCTCCAACTTGGCTCTGCCTTCTACAGTTGCCACCAAGTGCTCATGGTCCCTTCAATTATGAAACATCAATGGATTTACCAGTCGATGAGAACCAAGTCTTTATGATCCACTTTCCCAAGCCCAACCTCTGAACACGGCAGCCTGGGGACCCCTGCCTCTGAGGGACACATCATATTCAAAGCATAGTACCTGCTGTTATGAAATACAGCACAGGGTTAACTTAAATAAGTTATGTGAAATTAATTATATACACACTTGAATGACAAGATAAAATAATCTATTCAATCCTTTTTTAATCACAATCATCTTAATTAAATATCATATACATTTAAGGCAAGGTAAGTAAAATAAAATTAAAAAGGCCTGTGGAAGATGCCAATCAGTGAACTTTCAAGTGAGGGTTCATAACCACTCAAGTGAATTAAAATTCCCATTTCCAATGTGTGATATGACAGCCCCAAACAGAGATATTTGGTCAGGACACAAACCTTAGGGCGCGGTGATTCATGAGGAGATGTTGTATGGTGTATGACGATGTAAAAAGAGATTTACATTTAATGTACACGTGCTGTTATACTCAGGAATAAGTATGAATCCTCACAATGATGGCATCTTCCAGGGCATTTCCCTCACTCCCCCCAATTTCCCCTCCCCCTTCACTATTCTTTTTATTTTGTTTTTGTTTTCTTGAGACAGGGTCTTGCTATGTAGTTCAAGGTCAGGCTGACAGGCTGACCTTGAACTCACTGAAATCCTCCTGCCTCAGCCCTTCACTATTCTTACCACCTTTATTTGTTTATTTATTTGCATTCTCAGCAAATCTCGAGTGCACAGCTGAGTATTTTCAGCCTAGCATTCAGCTACCTAGTATGCCAGAGATTCTTGGACAGGGAATCCACCTGGGGCAAAATCACTGGTCCCCACGCCCCTTTGCGGGCCCTGCCTTGTTTGCACCACGTTCTTGGATTTGGTTTCTGCATGTTCCCCACTCAGAATCGCCTCACTGCTCCGGTGGGCTCCACAGATGGGACTCACTCTTCCTGGCTGCAGCTCCCCTTCTCTGTGCTGCCCCTTCAGGTCTCCCGCAGTGGACCTGCAGATCCTGGCTGGCAGCACTACGCACGTTTCCACAACTTTGTGGCTGGAAGGTCAGAGCAGGAAACCCACAGCGGAACTCAGGCCCAGCCCAGACTGGGGAGGGTTCTGGGCAGAGCCTGGCCTTGTGCAAGAGCAGTGCCCCTTCCTGTTTAGCAGCTGATGTTGGCTGCCAGGGGCCCAGCCTGCCCATCCCCTGGTGTCCCCAGTGTGACGATCTAAGCTGCTGGCTGAGCATTTGTGGAGCCCTGGGCTGAGGCAGCGCCATGCCCCCTGGCCTTGCTCTGCTGCTGGGACTTGGTGAGCACTGCAGGGAGGCGAGGGGGGCAGCAGGAGGGTGAAGATCTCAGATGCCACCGAGTCCTCCGTGAGCTCTTGGCCAGGGTTAGATGAGACCTTTGGCTCCCCAACCCCAGATCAGTGTCCTGAGCCCAGGGTTGGGGTCACCAGGTCCCAGGCAGGCGCCTCTCACCGGGTCTCTCTGTTTCAGTGTCTGCTCTGGAGCAGAGGATCTGGGCCCACAATGGTGAGTTTCTCTCCCTCCAGTCCTGGGAGCTGAGAATGAGGCTGGGCTGAGGCGAAAGTTGCAGGTGGGAGGAGCCTGAGGGTGTTGGGCTGAGGCAGGAGGAGGCTGCCCTGTGCCGCCATCCACACTCTTCCGTGTTTGTCTGCACTGAGGAATTGTGCTGGGGTGTTAACTCCCACGGCGTTAACAATGTCCACAGGAAGCTCCACTGATATGGACATCAGAGTGCAGACACAGAGCTGGAGACATGTTCACAGGCTCCGGGCCCCCTTGAGGATGCGGAGCAGTGGTTTCTTTGTGTATCCTCTGTCTTTCCACTGCTGTCACCCGCATGCTTCTTGCTGTAGTCTCTGAGAGATCAGCTCAGGAGGACCTGTCCAAGAGGTTGCTTTCAAGTAAAATGCAGACCTCAGCTTCTGCTGATTCCCTGACCTTCTGGACGCTAGTTTTGTGTTTTCTGTTTTTTTTTGTCACTGGCTTTTTGTGTCTAGGAATCACATGAAGTGTATGTTTGTGATACTGTTCACTGTTTTCCGCACTCTCAGGGGCCATTCTCAGATCATGGTGCATATGGTGTTTATATTTTACATGCAGCTCCTCTAAGAGCCAGATTCATTTCTACTTAATGCGGATGCTCCAAGCCCTGGCTGAGCGCCCGGACTTCTGTGCTTCTGGGATGGGGTTTTGAGCACCGCAGTGCCTTTGCCCTCTAAGGGAAGGAAGGCAGCACCATCACGCTGGCTCGTGTACACATGTGCTCTGTTAGGAGGAGGTGGGTGTTGAGGAGACGTGTGAAGTGTGGAAAGTACGTGTGTGGTGGTGGGAGGTATTCTCCGCTGTTGCAATAGAGCAATATCTGAAGGTGGGAGGCTGGAGCCAAGGAGAGGACTCTGGGTTGCAAGGGAGAGAAGCTGATGGTGCCGAACTGGCCTTGACCATGGCCTTGACCATGGGGGGACGCTTGAGGATGCAGTCTGGAGCGCAGTTAGGGCCAACAGGGCCGTGTAGACAGGCTCAGTGCTCACGAGCTCTGTGGGCAGAGGACTTATTTAACAGGATCCTTAAGGAAAGGATGGGGAGGGGCTTTTTAAATTTTATGTGGAAGTTTATGCGGAAGTTTAGTTTATGTGGAAGAAGGAGACAAAGGAAGACCTAGCACAGTGGTGCCAGGAGACACAATGCCTGCTTGGCCCAGGACAGAGGGACAGCAGAAGGGACAAGATCATCCCTGAGGATCCCATCCCAGGCTGGCCAGGAGCGGGGAGAATCCAGTCAGAGCCATGCCAAGGAATGACAGGGATTCTTGCAATGCCAGGCACAGGGAGGGTCTTTGCGAATGTGTCAGGGGCTCAAGTTTAAACATAATCAGTTCGAATTTCACAGTGACTAGCTCATGGTTAGATATACTAGTCTGGAGTACAGGTGAGGTGCATATGTGTGAATAGAAAACATAGAAAAATAGGTCAGTATGTGTAGATACACACACGTACAGTAAGGTAGGCGACAGCTGCGTGAACTGGGTAACAGCTGGATTTTGTTGTTTGCCCTTGATGGCAGATAACCTTAAATAGGTACTTTTTTTTTGGTGTGGTGTCACACAGCCGAAAGCTAAACTGAATGCTGAACAGTGACAGCCCAAGTTTATGCAGGAGCCAAAGAATAGAGAAGCAGGAGTCCCGCTCCAGTTCAGCTCTCACCTTGGGCTGGGGGCCACAGAGGTAGGGTGGAATCCTGGGGGCGGATCAGGGCAGGGATATGCTCGTCTTTCCTGGGATTGGATGCGGGTGTCGCCTCTTTCCCTCCTTTCATGGGCTGGTGTTTCCTGGTGTGAGGCTGGTAGGTGCCTTGAGACTTGCAAAGGGGAGGAGACTAGGAGAGTCTGGGATGAGTTAACACTGTATTACAGCTCCGGAAGAAAACTTCCTCAAGTGACCAGCATGTCTGTGCACAGAGCTGAGTAGAAATCTCAGTGTTGTAGTGAGCAAAGGAGACAGATTCATACACAGGCAGGACTGTGAAGTCTTTTTATCTCTTCCTCGTCCCCTTTATGACCTAGGGAAGGATCGTAGTTTTCAGTGTTGCAGTCTTTCAGTCCTTGAAAAGTGACCTAGGCAACCCTTATCCCAATCCAGACCTCAGAGTTGTTGTCCACAGCTCAGATTGGGGACAGTAATAAATACTGCTCCTCCATGAGAGGTTAGAGATTTTCTTCAGTCAACAAAGAGCAAATGGAGAGAAGGGCTGTCTAGGCTTTCCTTTGGTGGCGGTAGATAGATGATAGCTAGCTGCTGGGATGACTCCCGAGTGTATTTGCACAAGAGAGGAACAGTGGTTGGGAGGACAGGAAGCAGCCATGGGGACCGAGACAGCTTGTGGGGGGACACGCGGAGAGACTGTGCTCCTAGAAGGCAATAGAAGGGGTCATGAGGCGGGCAGAGTGGTGTCATGTGGTGACACTGAAGTCTCATAAACGACCTCACCTTGCAGGTGAGGGGATGAAGTCGCTGTGGTGCCCGGAGTCTCAGATCAGGGTGGGGCGGGGCCCAGTTCACACCCAGTGCCACAGCTCCGGTTCTGATCTTTCCCAGCACTGCCCCTCCAGAAGCCTCGGATGGAGGTGTGTGCTCTCTGACCCCGCAGTTGGATTCTTGCTCTCCTTCTCTCCAGGGTTACCCTCCCAGTCCTCTATCTGGGCAGCACCAGGAGCTGTGACTCCCAATGGCAGTTCTGTGACCATCTTCTGCAGGGTCCCCTCAGGGGTGACAAGGTTGTATCTATTTCGTGGGGAACCCAGCGACATGTGGCATGACATCAGCTCTGAAGGAGCCCAAGACGTGGTTGAGTTCCCTCTCCAGAATGTGGTACACACAAATGCAGGGACGTACCACTGCATCTACTGGAAGCAAGGAGTCTGGGCAGGATTCAGTGAGTCCCTGGAGCTGACTGTGACAGGTGAGGGACGGCCCGAGGACACCATCCCCTTGTATTAATGCCTGCCTCACTGGCCCAGATCTGGACCGCACATTTGCCCTGTGCCCCTGCACCCCCATCTGTCAGGGTCTGGGCTCCCTTTGTGCCAACTGTCCCAGGGTTCCTCAGGCAGGTGGCTGGGGACTCTGGGAATGTACCCCGGGAAGGACAGACACAAGCTTGTCCTGGTCATGGGAAATAACACAAGCATGTTTTGCCTTTGTGGTGCCTGTAAATTATCTAGGGGTGAATTTCTTCCCAGTTTCATCCTTACCTCCATTCAGACCAGGAGAATAGTGGGGTTATTTTGCTAACAGCCTCTGTTCCCTTCCAGGCATCTACAAGGACAAACCCTCCCTGACTGCTCAGCCAGGGCCCCAGGTGGCATCGGGAGGAGACGTGCTGCTTCTGTGTCAGGCACCTCACTTTTATGATGACTTCATTCTGTGCAGGGACAGAGGTGCTTCCTTTCCCCAGGACTGTTCACACCAGGCCCACGGCTCATTCCTCATCTCCTCGGTGAGCCTAGCCGGAGGCGGGACCTACAGGTGCTATGTGTCTCACAGAGTGTACGGCTGCCTCTGGTCCCGGCCCAGCGACCCTCTTGACCTTTCCTTCACAGGTGAGTAAAGTCTGCAAGTGGCACCATCATCCCTGTCCCAGGATATCTCTGTGTGCCCGAGGAGTGAGAACCATGTCCTGTGTTGTAACTGTACATGGGACACATGTCATGCTGGGCCCTCACCTTCTGGTCACTTGAGACCGCAGAGATGAGGGTTGGAGTCTTCACTTGGGACACCTGGGTCCTCACCTCCTTGTCTCCTAGCAAAGTAGTGATGTTGGCCTGTGGGAATGACCCCGACTCCTTGAGTACAAGGAGGGTTGGACAGAAAACAACTGAACAGTGACTAGTGGATCCTACGATCATTCCTGTGGTCCCATGGGAGCATGAGGTCCTGTGACACCGTGCAGTAGGGCTGTTCCTGCTCTTCAGAGTAGGGTTTCTGTTATGACTTGTTCCAGGTGTCTCGCAAAGCCTCATGAGGTCATATGTGGCTTTCTCAGAGGTGTCTGGAGTAGAGTGTGTGATGCTGGTATCAGTCCATTGATTTGTTTGGCATCTCCCTAGCCCTGTAGCCTAGATGGAGCATAAAGGGGGCAGGAAGAAACTGCTAGGCTCCCTCGCTTGCTTGCTTTCACCTGTCTGCTTGCCATGAACTGGTTCTCCTCTACAATGCCCCTCTGCGAAGACACCCCTCCTTGGAGCCAACCTGTTATGAAACCTCTACAAACTGAGCTAAATAAACCTTTCCTCCTTTCACTTTGAGTGCTGGGTATTTTGTCCCAGCCATGAGAAAGTAACTAAGACAGAATTTAGTACCGGAGAACTGGGGTTGCTGCTGTGACTGTACATGTCCGTGTTGCCTTGTTTATATGTATTTTTAATGTTTTTTCATAGAGACTTGTACAACTGCTGGGATGAAAATCTCATACTTTAAAAATTTTTTTATTTTAAAGAGAAAAGGACAAAAATAACAACCAAGAAAAAACCAGAACAACACAGAAATAATAAAAATGATACAGAATTTCAAAACAAGGTGATAGGAAGTTAGAACCAGTTGTTATATTACATACTGTTGTCATCAACGAAGTTGCTCAGATCACCAGATGTAAGAATAAAAGGTTGATCAAACAATTAAAGAGAATAAAAATAATGGAAAACATTAGAAACGATACAGAGTTTCACTAATCAAGATAGTAGGGGTTCAATAGTGACTGTTACATTGCATATTGTTGTCTTCAAATTAGTTGTTCAGGTTACCAGGTATAGGCATGCAAAACTGGTCAGAAAAAGAAAAATTTAGGCATTAACTGTTCCTTTCAGTAAGCCAATAGCCATCAGCAGTACAGTTATGCTTGCTTTTTATGAGAAGGCCTTCTTAGGGGGCAGGCTTCTCTTGACGATGTGCCCTGGGATCTTGATCTGCTGTGTAGTGTTGAGTTTAGTTTAGGCGAGTTTAATTCTGCAGCTTTTCCACTACTGATGAGTGAGAGTCAACACGTGCCTAGAATCTGGAGCCGAAATGACCTGCTCTCCCTGCACTTCTCGTAGAAATGTGGCCTTGCTGGGGGGTAAGGCTTGCATCCTCTAAAAGCAGAGTATGTGGCTGGATGGCCAGTGCATGTTTCTCTACTTTTGCCATGAAACCGTGCTGCTAAATGTTATGGTTTAAAACCTGCTAGGAGAACTTTCATTACTATAGTGTGTCCAACAGTTGTGCTGCTTCTTTCTGGTCTTGGCTTGGCATCTTGGGCCTGTTGGGGGCCAGTTCACTGATGGCTATTTAGATTGAATTATCTGCTAAGGCTAGGCTCCTGGAAAAACTTAGTACCTTCATTTACTTTCTTTGGGTGAAAAAAATCATTTTAAGCCTCTTGAATTAGGGAGCCAGTTGTGCATAGCCCAAGCGTTCTTTTTTGCTGCTGTTGTTTTTTGAGAGAGGGTCTTAGTATGTAGTTCAGACTGGCCTGGACTCACTATGTAACCCAGACTGGCCTCAAACTCACAGTGATCCTTCTGCCTCAGCCTCCCGAATGCTGGGATGACAGGCATGTGCCACCATGCCCAGCTACCCCAGCATTCTTGATATGTGATCCACTATGTATAAATTGTACCTCAGGTGGAAAAAGTTATATTCTTTTCATAGTGACAGTGTGTGTGTGACAATTGCTCAAATGAACATCGTGTTTGAATGATGCATGGTTTATGTGTGATCTTCATGTTCCTTGGGTTGAGCTTGTACGCTGGTGGCCCCATCCTCAGTTCTCTTTCTTCCCAGATTACAGCGTGGAGCACGTCATCCAGTTAAGCCTGGTTGCCCTTGTCCTGTTAGTCCTTGTGGCTTTGTTGATGCGTACCTGGAAGAACAGAAGAGGCCTGTAAGATGCAGCCAGGGGCCCCCAGGCCAGGAGACCTGCTAGCCCTTCCTAGTCCTCAGCAAAATGCCGAAATACAGAATCTCCAAGGGTGCATGATCCACTGATTCTGTGTTCAGTGTTTCAGGATGGTACAGAGCTCTATAGTTCTTTTGCGGTTTTAATTTTTTACCATTTTTATTTTTTATTAGTCTATATTTGCAGGGCATGGTGCTCACATTCCTTGTGAAGAGTTGGTCCATGGACACCGGGCACCTTAATTCCTTTTCCATCCCCTCCCCGTCCCTCTTCCGGTTCTCTGTCCCTTTCATTTGGCAGAAGATCTATCTCCTCCTTCCTGGTACCTACCTTTGTTTTGCTGTTTATTTGTTAGTGTGTTCTTGTGAGCTTTCACGACTGCTTGGAGGGATGGTTCTCTCTACACCACACTGCTTTTCCTGTGTGTCATCTTGCTTGTGTCCGACAATGCTCTCCGATGTCTGCTTCTCATTCCTGCTTTAGTCTGTGTGGCTCTTCCTTTCCCATCCTCCTTCCCAGTTTTCTATTCTTTGTCCACTCAGCTCTCTCACCCTAGATTTCCCATATTACGCCCTCCCCCGGGATGCTGGGACTCCAACCCCCCAACCCCCAGCCTCAGGTTTGTCAGAACCCAGCTCCAGCATTAGGAGCAGAACTGACACTTAGGCAGTCTCTGTGTCCATGCATTGACGGGGCATGCACCTCTCTCCAGGAAGAGCAGGACTCACCCCGTGCTGGTTCTGCTGTAGTGGAACCCCCTAGTGTCAGTGGTGGCCACGTGCACACTTGTCCTCAGTGGTTGTGAAATGTAAGTGTGAACGCTTTTGGGCCTATCCATGCCATACTAGGAAACGTTATAGCCATATCTGCTTTTTTAAAAACTGTGCTTGGTATTTGTCCCTCCTCAGTTCATGATGTTCGTAGGAGAGGAGGCCTCACCAAGCATCTTTTCTATTCTTCACACTGTGAAGGCCTCGCTCAGTAAGAGACAAAGGAAGAGCTGCATGAAAAACGTGTGCAGTCTTGGAGGGCAGGTGCTCCAAGCAGCAGAGCCCCCTCTCTGTTTGGTCTTCTAGCTCTGCGGTGTTCTTTTCAGGTACCTGTTTCTTCTTTCCACATTTGAGCGCTCTTCCTCCCCATGTGTGTGCTTTCCTCTTCCTGTTTCCGAGTTTTCTGTCCCTCCTTCACTCCCGCCCCCCACTGTGGCCTTTCCTTAACCACACCCCTCCCCCAGAGACCTGACAGCTCTCTTGGCTGGAGCTGCCGCCCGTCCTTTCCCACTGGTGCTGCCCCACAGGCATTCGCCTCAGATTACCAGCATCTCCCTCCTGAGTGCAAACCCGATGGACAGTGGACCTTGCTGCGCTTCTCCAGGACAGGAGACACTCAGAGATGCCTTGGGGGCTGGCATGGGGTGCGTCTTAGCACTTCCAACTGTGACCTGCTGGACCCACTCGTACGGTGCTGTTGAGCGCAGGTCCCCGTGGGCACCGTCAGAGTGACAAGCAGAATGGTCTCATCACAGATTCAGGGTGCTGCACAGGTGACTCGCGATGGGAAGGCACCAAATGTGGGGATACGGAGGAGAGCAATTAGAGGAACCCTCTGCTTCAATAGATTCTGCCTCAGTAAATAATTTAATAGATTCTGCTTCAATAAATAACTTAATGTTCAATTCTGCATTGTTCAGTTGTTCAACTCTGCAATGTTCAGTTCTAATGTTCAGTAGATTCTGCTTCAGTAAATAACTTAATGTTCAATTCTGCACTTGGGTGTTCTGTTTTCTTGCATTACTGAACAGAATTTTAAAGATTTTTCAAGCCTTGAAAAGGGAAGCAGAGGGCCGGGAAGACAGCTCAGCAGCACAAGCGCCTGCCTGGCAAGTGCAAGGTCCTGAGTTTGATTCCTGGTACCAAAAAATAAATAAATAAATAAATAAAAAGGGAAGCAGAGAACAAGATGAAGATAATTAACTTCCACCTTGTAGCCACTTTTCTTGTCGTGAAAGGAAGAAAAGGTGCGGACGTGTCAGTCTGAGCATAATGTGTCAATTACTTGTTTCAAGGGTGGGGGGACAAATAAATGGGGGAGGTAAAGGTAGATGAGGCCTCACTGGGGGTGACTTTAGCATGACCCACCTGGTTTTTTGGGTGCATGAGCCCAGAGCACTTCCAGATGGACGAGGAATGCATCCAGGGGGTTAGACCGGTGAGCACGGCAACGGGGCCGCAGGGTGGCTTTTCCTTCCCCTCAGAGTCGCGTGGTGGACATCTCCACTTGCTGCAGCTGAGGGAGCGGTGGGTCTGAGCTGTGTGCAGGAGCACACACTTATTTCCCCCTGCAGGCCTGGGGTGTCTGCAGGTGCTGGGCGCCAGGTGCAGGTTGGGCTCAGGGGCACTTCCTGAACCTCTTCTATCAGCACCAGCCAGCCTTGTATTTCAGCACCCAGGGACCAGATAAGAAGCCTCTTTGCTCCCTCCTTAGAGATGAGTGAGTTCAGCTCCCAGGTCATTATCCAAATCATAGCCACTGGGTGGGCATTGTTCTCCCAGGAAATGTTCTAAAAGGTTCTTGCAAGCTCCAATTCTGAGCAACAGCCAGTCTTATTTGCCTTCTTCCCTGGGTGCCGTAGTCCCCCACTGCCTTGTACCCCTCCCCAGTGAAGGTGTTGCTTTGGATATTTTGTCCACATGATTTGTTGAAAGACCTAGGGCAGGGCTGATCTCTCTGCAGACAGAAGCAGGGCCTTAAGTCTAGAATAACAGTCCTTCTCTGGACATGATTGCAGCTCTCAGGCTGCTGTTCTTCCTTCCTGTTGGTTTTTATACAACTTAACTGTGAAGTTACATTTTAGAGCTTTTCCAGGGAGTGGGAGATGTGGGTGGTTTCCCTTTCTTGGAAGTGAATCCTTTTTGTAGAAATGAAAACTTTCCTGAGTAAGCAACTCCAGCAAGTCAAATGAATTACCATGGAAAGAATAAGAATTTTTTGCCACATTAAGAAATACATCACTGGGTCACACTTTAAACTGGAAAAAAAACTTACAAAATTAATCATGTTTGTATTTTCACAACAACACAGAATATCCTACTGAATCTTTTTCATGAAAGAGCACCTTAAGTGTCACAAGTATTTAATGAGAAGTGATAAATTTTTAAAATGCTAAAGGAAGCAACAGGTATTCAAGAGTTTACATATTTCCCAAGTACACTGAAGGTTCCTGACACCTTGAGTGAATTAAAATTGCCATTCCCAAGTCTCGAGATGATGTCCCCAAGCAGAGAGTGTTAGGACAACATCCCTGGGCTGCAATAACTCAGGAGACATTTTCTTTATTAAACATATTCTTGAGAGATGCTCGACATAGGAGGAGTGGTGCAGGGCTGATGTTCACATCTTGAAGGGATCACGGAGAAGCATATTCCGTGGCACCTGCATCTGCAGGGGATACCCAACACCTCTCAGTATCTAAGCCACCCTTTCATGTTCTTATGCTTGCCCTTTGTTTATAAAGAAACAGAAGAGCTATTTTCTTAGCAAATTTGAAGTATGACAAAAGGGCCTGGCAGCTTCAAGCAGTAGGTTCAAAAATATGTTAAAGAAGCTTCCCTGACAGAGAATCTACCTGCTACAAATGTATTAGACCCCAGACACCTTCACTGGCCCTACATCCCCTCCCTCATATTCTCAAATTTGGTTTCTTCCTGTAGCTGACCCTGAATCTTCTCTCTGTTTCAATGGATTCCACATGTGTGAGATTCAGTCTTCCTGGCTGTGCTTCATCTTCTTTTCTGTAATGACCTCATTGCCCTACAGAAGACGTGATCATCCATGGGACAGAGTCACACTCATCTCATCTCCCCTGTCACTGTGGATGGAAGGTCACAGCAGGAAATACATAGAGGAACTCCGAGATGTGGGGAGGGCTGAGGGGCAGGGCCTGGCCTTGTTCAAGAGCAGTTCCCTTCCTGTTTAGTCGCTGATGCCATCACCCTGTGACAAGGACTGGGGCGCGGACTGTGATCCCTTGGTGTCCCCAGGGCAACAGTGTGAGACGCCCGCTGAGCGCTGTGGAGACCTGGGCTGAGGCAGCGCCATGCCTCCTGGCCTTGCACTGCTGCTTGGACTTGGTGAGCATGGCAGAGAAGGAGGAGGCTGGAGGGAGGCGAAGAACTCAGGTGGCTGAGTCCAGCACCCAGGCTCCTCACAGGGCTCTCCTTCTCTGAGCTCCTGGCCATGGTTAGATGAGCCCTTTGTTCTCTGACCCCAGATCTGTGTCCCGAGCCCAGGGTTGGGGTCCCCAGGTCTGGGGCAGGCACCTCTCACCAGGTCTCTCTGTTTCAGTGTCTGCCATGGAGCAGAGGATCTGGGCCCACAGTGGTGAGTTTCCCTCCCTTCAGTGCTGGAGCTGGGAGTGAGGCTGGGCCGAGGGTGGGAGGATCCTGAGGGTGTTGGGCTGGGTCAGGAGGAGCCTGCCCTCTGCTGCCATCCACACTCTTTCCTGATGAGTCACCATCAGGGCCCAGGGCAAACAGAGGCCAGATGCACTGGGATGCAGCACGGGCCTGGAGACCCCACACAGGACCCTGTTCCCCGAGAACAGAATGGCCACAGTCCCAGCGAGGCTGTGTTTTCCCCATTTGCTGTCTCGAGGATCCTTCCAACTCTCTGAGCCCTGAGAGGCCATCTTGGGCCAATACCCCCTCACTGAGGACACAGGTTTGAAGTACGATGCTGAGCCCCATGCACGTCTCTCTGTGACCCTCTCTGCAAGTTATTTTTGCCTTCGTCACCTAATTTCTGTTCCCAAATAGCAGAACAACAGGGTGTTTCTCAGTGGACCCAGAGAGCAGATGGTGAAATTGTTAGGGCCTCACCACTCTGAAGTGTGGTCACACAGAGGCTAGAGCTGCTGGGCGGTGCTCATGTCACTGTATTTTCACGGAGCCAGTATTCTCAGCTCTCTCTCTCTCTGTGATCCTCATTTTCCCTCACTGCTTCCCCAAAAGCAAAGTTCATTCCCACTTAGTGCAGATGTGTGGGCCCTGCCTGTGACCCACCATTGCCGTGTGTGCTGGGGACACCCAGACACCACTGACCTCTGAAAGAAATGAACAGGAACACGTTGGTCATTTACACAGTGCTGTGTCAGGAGGAGCTGGGTGCTGAGGAGAAGTGTGTGGTCGGAAGGGCAGGGAGTGTGCCACGGGGAGAGCTGCGGGAATGAGTTGCAGGATGGTTGCAGGTTGTGGGAGAGGTTTCCTGGTGCTGTGGTAGAGGGAGGTCCAGGGGGCTGGCTGGAGCCATCGTGGGGACACTGTGCTGTTGGGGTGAAGCCAGGGGTGCCGACCTGGCCTTGGTGATGGGGCTGCGTGAGGACGAGGTCTGGAGTGCAGTCAGTGCCCGCAGAGCCGTGTGGCCCAGGATCAGTGCTCACGAGTTCCTGTGACAGCAGAGCCCCTACAAGGAGATGGCAGAGGACAGAGGGGACGTATGTGTTTAAATAGGATCCCAGGCTCCGGGGTGAGGATGGGGCTGGAGCAGAGCCTGGGGTTGGTGTGGAAGAAGGTAGAGGAAGGCACCAGACAACGGTTCAGGAAGACGTAATACCCACCGGGCCCAGGCCCACTGGGGCAGCAGAGTGGTGGGACGGTGGATCCGCAGGATTTTTTCCAAGGCTGGGAAGAGAGGCGAGAGACCAGCAGTGTCAGGCTGAGGAAGGACAGTGCTGGTACATGAACCAGGCCGATAAGGTGGGTGAGGTCTTTGTGAGTGTGCAGGGGCTGGAGTTTGCGTATAGTTCCTCAGGAGTGGGTGGGAGGGGGCTGAATTGCTCTGGAGATCAGGGGTGTGTGTGTGTGACAGAGATGAATATATACTCACGCAGGGATGGACACAGAGGTACTAGGTGTAAGGGGAGACCCCTGAGAGACGGTGGGTAGATGGTGGGCGTCTAAATGGACAGCTAGGCGAGAGATGATAGTTGTGTGTTGGAGATGAAAATATACACACAGTCTGCCAAAAATGTATACACACTTGAGGAAAGGGAAACTTGGGTAAATAATTTAAGAATGCTGTGGCAAGCACTTATTTAATTGAGTCACCCTCGGAGGCTGGTTGCAGAGACAAGCGAGTTTGCTGGGGGTTGGTGGTGTGCACCCAGTACATGACTGAGCACTGACCCCAAAGGGCAGGAGAGGAGAAGCATTATACAGTTCTAGTTCCAGGTCTAGTTCCGGGTCTATGGAGAGTGGTGGTGCTGATATGATTTAGTGTAGCTATAGAAAGACTACAATGCACGGGCTCAGCTTGTGACAAAGGAAAAAGGGTGTTTGACATTTTACATAGGGGACAAATAGTCTTATGACAGAGCATGGGGTGGTATCAGGTTAGGTAACTATGACAACATTTACAAGAATCAAACTTAAGAAAACAGAAATACAGGCTCTAAAATTACACTAGGACACAAAATAGTGTTGGTTTAGTTTTCTTTCCCATATCAATACTAAATTTATTGAGCCATCATAAGATCAATACAAGTTGCCTCCGGCCTCTCCAATTCCAAGAGGTGCTCACGGTGCTGGCCTTTGCTTCCGAAATTTTTTTGCACAGCGAACTTCTGAAGTGTGAACATTTTCCCCAGACTCTGTCCACATCAGAAACACACGCAGAAGGACCCAGTTACACTCCCAGCACAAGTGTTTGGAGATGGCAGGAATCAGCCAGGGAGCAGACCCTGTTCATCTGGGGAGATTGAGCACTGGGCTCTGGGAAGCCAGGGCAAGGGCTCCTGTCACAGGCAGGTGGTGTCTCGAGGACCCCACAAGGACTCCCAGGTGAAGGACAGCAGTTTCTGCCTGGGGTCACGTGTCAGCACAGGGAGTGACCCGGGTGCACAGCCAAGGTGGCGGCTCAGATCCTGGTTCCGTCCCACAGCCAGAGCCTGAGCAGCCTGGGAGCCTTGGGATAGGAAGGAGAGCTCTCCTTCCCTCGCAGCCCTCGGGATCTTGTTCTGTTTCCAGGCTCATCATCCCAGCCCTGCATCTGGGCAGTGCCAGGAGCTGTGACAGCCCTTGACGGTTCTATGAGCATCTTCTGCAGGGTCCCTCCAGGGGTGACTACATTACGCCTATATCAGTTAGAACCCACAGAAAAGTGGTATGACAGAGACCCAGAGGAAGCCCACGATGCAGAGGAATTCTCCCTGCCGAAAGTGATGCTCATCGACGCGGGGATTTATACCTGTAAATACTTAAAGCAAGGAAAATGGTCACGATGCCATGAATCTCTGGAGCTGGTGGTGACAGGTGAGGGCACCAGGGACACTGGGCCTTGGGCTCTGTGAGCTGGCTCTGTGCAGCCACCTCACTGGCGCAGACAGGCCCATCACAGGCCCTGCCCCATCTCTTCCGTCCCCCTCCCTCTGTGCTGCCTGTGCCCCCTGCTCCCACAGAGAGGCGGCTGGAGACCGCAGGAGGCGCCGCATGGGCACAGACATCTGCTCCTCTCTGGTCCTGGGCCTGGAAGTTAGAAAGGAGGAGTTTGGGGTTTATTGGCCTGATTCCTGCCCTGCAGCACAGCTTCTTTTCAGTTTCTTTGTTCTCTCTCATGCCAGGAGGAAGGTGGGACTATTTTAATAATGGTTTTAATACCAGGCTCTGTTCCCTTCCAGGGATCCACAGGGACAAACCGTCCCTGACAGCTCACCCAGGTGCCCAGCTGGCCTTAGGGGGAAACGTGACTCTCCTGTGTGAGCTGCTCAAGTCCTATGACACCTACGTCCTGTGCAGGGGAGGAGGAGCTTCCCTCCCCCAGGACTGTTCTCGTCAGGACCACGGCTCCTTCCTCCTGGCCCCCGTGAGCCTGGACCAGGCTGGGACCTACACCTGCTATGGCTCTCGTAATCTCAGCTCCCAGCAGTGGTCCGTGCCCAGTGACCCCCTCCAGCTCTCTGTCACACGTGAGTGACTCTGCTTCCTGTTAGTCTCTCGGGGGGCTCTCAGCTGTGCTGTGTGTCCTCAGTGTCACTGTTGTTAGTGCTGTTGTGCACTGTGTCCCTCGCCCCGTCTAATCCACCCATGTTGATTTTTAGGCCCTGAACATCAGTGTCATTATCACCGTTTGTGGCAGGCAGCAGTAGGTCATTTTGGGGAAGAGAGATCTTTACTGAGTCACAGCTGTGTGATCTGTGACAATGCTGGGGTCCAGTGTCAAAGGTGATGCACCTCTCAGCTGCTGCCTGTGTCACCAAGCAGTTCCCCTTCCCCGGCCATCCCTTTTTCTTTGTGTGTGGGTGACAGCAAGGCCATCCCCAGCTGCTCCTGACAGGACAGTGAAAGGGTCTGTCCCAGTTTCCTCAACTGGATGACTTCCTGGGTCTTTGTGTCACCTGCAGCTTGCTGAGCTGATGCTGTCACCACGGTGGTGTCTTTATGGACATCAGGTCAATGGAGAACACGGGAAGACATTCATGGCGGGATCCCAAGGTGGATTTATGGTCCTGATGCTATGGGGTCATGTGGGAAGGGACAGCTCCCCCCTCCTTGGAGGATGGGGCTGAGCTCTGCATGCCTCAGTTTTTCTAGGCAGCTGGGGCTTGTCAAGGTGAAGGGAGAGAACCAACTGACATTAGGTCCTCTAACCTCTCTATAATTTCAGTCTAATATCACTATGCTTTTCTCAGTTTTCTTCTTTTCCCAAACCTAGGGCACTTGCCCTTGTTAGCAAAGTCATTTTCCAGACTGCCCTTCATGCTTCAACTTAGCTCCATCCTTGAAGGTGACTTAATCTTTGGGCCCTGCCCCACCCCACGGTGTCTCCTCAGGGCAGCTGTGCTGCTATGTTCCCTGCAGTCTTCTGGGACTCTCTGTGGCACTGTAGCAGGACTGAAGCCTCAGCACAGCCTGCACACACACCCCAACTCTGCCATTCCCTGACCTTCCCGCTGCACCAGGTTCTTTATCCTCCATCTGGATGCTTCTGCTTCCCAACCCTTCTCTCTCCATCACTTAGGAGACTTCAAAGTCTGCAGGATCTAAATTCCTTGTGCGATGTCCTGTGGAATGTTCCCACCCATCAATCCCAGTAAGCCCAGCCCCATCTCCAAGTTCAGTCTCCTCTTCACTGCTGCCCGCATTACGTGATCTGGGTTGTTCTGTGCTCATTCTTAACGCTGCACCCTTCTTGAGTCTAAGCACCCAAAAGGCAGATAGTGGGAGTCTCCCAGCTCATAAAGAGAAGGCTCCCAGCCTTCCTGCGAGTGGAGGGGAGACCCCTGTCAGTCTGCGTCGCTGGTTTATGTTTCATCTTACACTGTGAGTGCTGTGCTGTGCACAGCAATACCTGTTCCCACATAATCCCCAGTGTCCTCTTTTCATGGCAGGAAGATTTCTAAGCTGTGCCAGGCAGGGGCGCTGCATTCTCAGAGTCCATGGAGCGTTTTGCTGTGGTTGATTCTGGAGTTTGCTGTTTGTAACTCTACAAGTTAGAAGACTTCTTTCCATGCTGTGTACAACTGGGACCTCCTGAAACCCAGAAACCTGAACCCCAGGCTCCCTACCTGTTGTGGGGAACACAAGTTGTTGAAAATCCACCCAGTCTGACCCCTTCAGGTAGACCCAGGCGGATCGTCCTTGATGGGAACTAACTGTGTCAGTGGAGCTATCAGGTAACCTGGGTAGCAGCCTGTCTATTTCTGTAGCTGCCCTAGTTGCCACTGGCTTCCGAGTCCTGTGACCTAGAGCAGTGAGCTGATGGCAGGGAAACTAGTGAAGCCCCAGATACCAATGACTCCACCTTTCAGATTCCTGCATGGGGTTTTCCCACTAATTCTAACCAGGACAGTGAGGTTGAACCACGATGGCAATGCACAGGGTCCTCCTAGGACCCTCCAAGGGCCCTGGGGAACCTGAGCACCAGGCTTTCCTTCCTCTGGCCATCACCTCATTGTGAGCTGAGCCGCCCACAGTCTAGGAATGCTACAAAAGTAAAGGGGTGTTGGCTCCATGGGGAGGTTCTGAGTGAGACCCCTGCTGTGGTCTCCATCTGACTTGCAACGTCACTGCTCTGTATAAGTGATCTTTGTACTTTGGGTTCTTGGTTCCATATTGAACTTTTTTCTTTTCAGCCCCAGATTACAGAACAGAGAATATTGTCCGGCTGAGCCTGGGTCTCCTCATCTTGTTTGTCCTTGGAGCTGTGTTGCTGGATGCTTGGAAGGGCAGAAGCGGTCTCTAATGTGTGACCAGTGAGCTCCAGGCCGAGAGCATCATTAACTCTCCATGATCCACCTCAAACATGGGTATAAAAGAGCCACCCAGCAATGAAAAATAGTGAACAATCGGCACAGGCAGAAAGTATATGCCTTTTAAACCCTGCACACTCTGTGGTAGAAACTAGGCAGAAACTATTAGGCCCTGTAGGATTTCATTTGTATGAAATTTTAAGTCAGGCAAAATGAACCAGTGCTGTCTACTTGCTGGGGTGGGGTGGGGAGTAGGTGTGATGATAGCTGGGAAGGGGCCTGAGGGAACTTTCTGCTGATTCAAATTTTCTAGCACTTTACAGGAGCGCTGGCTCCATGCGTTTAAATATTTGTCAAATGATGTTGAATTGTATGCTTGAAACCTAAGCTGCGTCCTCCTCGATACAAATTATAGCTCAGTTTAACAACACCTGGGATTTATAAAAACGAACCTCGTGTTGAGACTTGCTGTGAAACAAGTCACAAAAAAATTCAGTTATTGTAGAGAGAGTAGGTTGTGTGATCATAGTGTAATTAAGCTAGAAATCATGACAAAATGATAGTCAGAATATTGTACCATGTGCTTTAATTTTGAAGGAACACTACTAACAACCTTCTTGTCATACAGCAAATACAATGGAAATTAGAAAATACTTTGAAGTAAATGTTAAAGTAAATACAGCGTATACTCATTATATGTACCCACTACAGTGCTTAGGGAGAATCACAGGGCATGAGCACAAATATTAGAAAAGAAAAAGAACTGAGAATTAATTAATGGTGCAATCAAGGAGAATAACAGCAAAATAAATCAAACAGGTGAAGGAAGAAAATATTACAGAAAAAATTTAATGGTGGAGTAAACAGTCATGCACTAGAATATTGGCAATGCCAAGAGTTTGACACCCTCAGAGAGGAATAAAGGTGCTCGTCCCCAGGTGAGAATGACAAAGAGGAAATAAAGGAAGACACAGAAAGACAGGAGTGTTGTGCTTTAGGTTCTGAATGTCCCTCAAAAGCCTCAGGTTTCAGAGGCTGGGCCTTGGGAAGTTGACTGCATTGCAGTGGACAGGACAGGCGGGTAGGGGAAGGCCAGGCCCGAGAGGGAGGCAGCACAGCCCAATGAAGGTCAAGATTAAGTTGGGCTGACAAAAACTGGGTCCCAAGGTGGAGGCATGGGCGCATTGCCGGGGCTCTGAGGGTCTGATATGCAAGGTTCTCTGCTAATAACTGGTGGTACCTGCTGGCCCACTAAGCCCTGGAATGTGCTGAGAAAGGTGACAGAACACCAGGGCCACTAAGCTTCTACTACCCCTTGTGAGGACTGTCCTTGCTCTGCTTGTCCTGGTAATTTCAGAAAAAGCTACAATTCATGGTGCTTATAAAGTTATGCTTGCCACATGCCCTGAGTCTCCCTTTTCATTATTTTTGTTTGTGTTTGGATTCTTTTTTTTTTTTTTTTTAAGACAGTATCTCACTATGTAGCCCAGTCTGGTCTCAAAACTAGGGCAATCTTCCAATACATTTTACTTTACACCCATAAAGTGTAAAAGTTAGAAGAAGTATATAATTTTTTTGAAAAAATATAACTGAGTAAGCTGACTCAAGAAGTAAAAACTCTAAATAGTCCTGTCTGACCCTCTTGGACATTTTATCTGTGTACTGACTGTGTCAGTATAACCGTATGCCTGAGAGTGCTCGCTTATAAAGTGGAAAGGTTTATTTGCAGCCAAACTTTTGGAGGTTTCAAACTGCTGCATCCTGACATGACTCTTGATGTTCCCTGGGAAAAATGGCAAGAGGATGAAGAAGTAAAGATAAAAGATGAGATCAGGCAGTGGCCTCTTTCTCCTGATGGAAGGAAAGGAACTGCTCAATTACACTAGGGATGTTTGTTTATACATTTGACAAAGTTAGTATCATGCCACACAGGGTTGCTTGGCAACTATTGACTGGAATTGTCTCAGGCAAGGGTGTTTTCTCAGGACTGAAGCATCTTGATTGCTTTAGGCACTCTTCATTCTTGGACTGGTCTTGCCTTACCCCATACATCCGAGCAATTTCCAGCTTTAGCCACTCCCTACACCAATGGAAGATCAGACAAACCTTTGCTTTGGGGTGTTGGATGGCAGTGTCAGGAAGCACAGGGTGCAAAAAACTGCTCACCTCATGTCCTAAAAGCAAAAAGGAAACAACAAGGGTTTGGATCTTCCAGTCCCCTTCAAGTGCAGCCCCATGACCTGAAGCCCTACCTTACCATATCTCAATAGCACCACCCTCGGGATCAAGCCTTCAACACAGAGGCCCTTGGGGACTGTCTTAGTTACTTTTCTCATGGATGAGACAAAGCACCAACATTCACAAGTTAAGGGAGGATAGGTTTATGTAGCTCACAGTTTGTACAGGTTTCAGTCCATAACTGGCTGGCTCTTAGGTAGAGTGTCACAGCAGAGAGACATCACAGAGGAAAAAGAATCCATGGCAGGCAGAAGGTAGCAAAACAATGAGGGAGGAGAGAAGCTTCTTTGTATCCCTTTTATCTTATTCAGGCTATTTAGCACAGGCAGCACTCACACCCTTCATCCTAGTGCACTTGATCGTAGCATTGCACCGTGATTCAATTCCAGCATCACACACCCTGATCCAGCCATCTCTGGAAAAGGGCCACCTGTGACTGCAAACAGCTTTGCAGGGGACATCTAGGCACAAACTTCAACATTCCACCCCTAGGCCTTATGCAGAACACCTTTAGTCTATCTCTAAGAGTTGCCAAGGTCTTACCAGTTTCAGGATTGCTGAGAAGTCCTAGGCCCAAGTCTCTTCTGAGGTTTAATGCAAACTCTTATCTCCAAGCAAGCACTTACACACATGAAAAAAATAGTTAAACATTTCCAACGTTCAATGGCATAAGACTGCCATTTCTGTTCCAGAAGTTACAAAGATCAGGATATAAAGGATTGGGACCAAAGCAAGTTCAACATCCAGCAGGGCAAACATTAATTCCTGTGGTTCCATGTGCAGCATCTGAGGCAATCTGTGGCAAGTGGTGAGCTTCAAAGTTCTTGTGTGGCTTCCCTCCTACTGTACTTCCAGTAGTTGTGGCTCACATGCTTCCCTCTCGGGCACACTCTCCTCCCTTCTTGCAGGTTTCCTCAGACAAACTACCTTCCTGGCTTCTCCAAACATTTGGTGTCTCTACTGCACCCTTGGCTTCAGACTCCCAGCTTCAGACGCTTCTCAAATCAATGTGGAAGCCTTCTTAATCCTACAGCTCCTGCATTCTGCATGTGCCTAAAGCCACTGCCACATGCATGATGCTTGAGTCTTTAGCTCCTTCTGTCTTGGCTGTAGGGGTGGAGTACTGGATCCCGGAGCAGTCAGAATCCAATTGTGAGTTATACATTCTCTATGTTGCCACCATTCTGGAATATGGTGCAGCCCCTGCCATTCTCAGCCTAGGGGTGCCATTCCGATGCTTCGGGGCTTGCTTCTCAAAGCAAAATCTTTCAGTTTTGCAATTTTTAGACTGTGATGGGTGGAGTTCTGCTATTTCTTGTGATGCCCTATGGCCATCTTGTCTTTCCTCCTGTTCCTTTTCAGCAATCACGATCTCCTCTGCTTTGTATTTGAAGACTACAGCTT
Source organism: Dinomys branickii (assembly GCA_004027595.1). NCBI lineage: Eukaryota > Metazoa > Chordata > Mammalia > Rodentia > Dinomyidae > Dinomys > Dinomys branickii. The sequence continues at coordinate 28,960 of PVLD010019646.1, forward strand.
TAGTGGAGCTTCCTTTCTGGCCAAAATTACAGCATTTTAAATCATACTATCAGGCTACTTACTCTTGATTCTCAAAATAGACCTGGCTAAAAGTCTTCAGCGGTAGCCATGCCACTGCTTCAACATTAGACTCCCTGAAATTTCTTCTCCCCAATTAATTAGTCCACAACCCTTAATATTAGCCTCAGATGAAGTCTCTGGACACAAGCAACCTGCAGACAAACTTTCTGCCGAGCCATAGCACACATCATCTGCAGTTCAATAGCCAGGTTCCTCTCCTTCCTCTCAGTGGAAACCTCCTGAGACTGGTGTTTACCAACAGAATTTCTATCAGCCATTGGGTCTTCTGAAGTCTGACCAGGATCTCCCATACAGAACAGCCTAAAGTGTTTGTTATGTTTTGTGTCTGGATGTCCTTTCAAAGCCTTGTACAGTCATGGGGGATAGGCTTTTTGGAGGCAATTAAATCTAGAGATTTTGATTGGCTCAATGCATTGGTTCATTGGTGGTGTGAGTGCTACACCTGCCCCAGGGTATGGAGCCTGCATACAGCACAAGGGAGGAAAAGAGCCTCACTCCTCCCTTTCACCCTTTTTGCTCTTGTTGCTTTTGGTATCTTCTGCTGCCATGAATGTTTCCCCTTCAGTCGTATTCCACCTTACATCGGAGCCAGCTAATTATAGAACGAAACCTCCACAAACTGTGAGCTAAATAAACTTTTCCTTCCTGTGTCTTAGACATTGGGTATTTTGTCTCAGCAATGAGGGAAAAGTAACTAAGACAGTGTTCCAGCTCTACATCTTCAGCTGTCATCTCCAAAACTTTCCAACACTTCCACAAGCCATTTCCAAAGGCTCCTGAACCACATTGCCAGATAAAGTCACAGCAATGTCCCCAACTCTCGGGTACAAGTTCTGTCTCAGTTTCTTTTCTCTCATTGCTGAGACAAAATACCCAATACCCTGAACTTCAGACAAGAAAGCTTTACTTAGCTTACAGTTTGTCAGCGTTTCAGTACTTAATTGGCTGGCTCAAAGGCAGAGTGGCATATGGTAGAGAGATAACAGTTCATGATAATTGAAAACAACAAAGTCAACCAGAGTGGAGGGCAAAACTCTTACTGTCCCTCACATATCGTAGCTAGATGGCTGGGATTAGGATGGTGCCAAACCAATTAGTGGATTGATTTAGCAGTTACACACCCTCACTCCCAGCACCACACACTCTAGATTCACTCACCTCTGAAAAACCCTGAAACTGCATGAGGGTTTGGGGTGACATCTACATGCAAAACACAACAACTTATAACCCCAATCAAACCAGTCTGATGCCTTCTGGCAGAGCTGAGCAGGTCCTCCTGGATTGGAGTTAATTGTGACCCTGGAGATGTTGGGTGATCTGGGCATCACCCTGTTCATTTCTGTGTCTCCCGGAGGTCCTGCTGGCTTTCCTGAGTCCTGTGACCTGGAGCAGCTGAGCTGATGGCAGGGAAACCAGAGAAGCCTCAGGTGCCGATGACTCTCCTTTCCTGATCCCTGCATGGTCTGTGGCCCACAACCTCTCAGTAGGACATTGAGGACACTCCAGGGCAGCAACCCGAGTGGCTTGTCCTGGGGGAACCTGAGCACCAGGTTTTCCTTCCACTGGGCACAACCTTATGTCAAGTCTGTTGGTTTAGGGTAGAGACTGTGATGTGAATCTTGTCTCCAGTCATGCTTAACATAGGGACCCTTGTGAGCCGAGACTCCTGCAGTGTAGGAATGCTACATGGGAAAGGATATCTGGGTTTATGGGGAGGGTCTGAGTGAGGCTCTCCAGTTCTTCATCTGGCTTGGATGAGGGGTGGTCTATATGTCATCTTTGTATTTTAGGGGGCAAGGTCTGAGTTCTTCGTTCCCTACTGAATTTCTTTTGTCAGGCTCAGATTACCGAGCAGAGAATATCATCTGGCTGAGCCTGGCTGTCCTCATCTTTCTCATGCTTGGAGCTGCGCTGCTGGATGCCAGGAAGGGCAGAAGTGCTCTGTGAGGTGCGGCCAGTGTGTCCAGGCTGAGAGCGTGACTAACCCTTCATGGGCCTCATCAAAGACTGTAAAGACTGAGTATCATCTGGTTTTGCCCACTGTGTGTGGGTTAAATGGCATCCCCTGGATTCTGCTCCAATTTGAGTGTTAAACATACTGTGCTTTGGGCAGAGGGTCCCCAAGTGCCAGAGCTTTTCTCCTCTTGTATGCACGTCCCTCTCTGACAGCACCCTCTGATATCTGTATCTCATTTCTGCCTACTGTGGATGGTTTTCTCTCCTCTTCTTCCTCCTCATACCTCACTTCTGACTGCTCCCTTTACTACTTTTCTCCCGAACATCCCCAGTGAGCACAGCCCCTTTTTGTTTCAGTTATTTTTTTCAGAGATGCAACCCGCAATTTATGCCCTGCTTGCTTCTAGCTAGAAGCTGAGATTTCTGACCTTTTTCAGAGCTCAGCCTCAAAGTAAATGCATTGGTGGCACATTTTCCTTATTTGTCTGATGTCACCTGTCCCTGTGAGCCTGGTTGTTCTTTCCCCATTGGTATCTGGGAGCCTGAAAGCCCGAGGCTGCCTCTCCCTGGGTGTCCTAGCAACATGACCTGGAAGTGCCCCCATCCCCTCTCTAGTTAATAATATTGCTTAGTTATTGCAGGCTGATCAGGCCCACCATCTCCTGAATGTGTGAATGGCAAAGGTTAAATAAAATGAGGCAAATGGAATGATTTCAGGGCTCCAGGAGGATCAAAGCCTTCTCACAGGATTTGAGATTCAGTTTGGGCTAAGATCGAGACCATAACTGGGTGGCCCATATTTATTTGGTTATCAGAAGAAAGGAGGGGTATACTCAAGATGGGGGTATTACTCAAGGACTTCTCCAAGTAAGTATTAAGTTAATCCTTAAGGATTAAGTTAATCCACCCAGGAGTGAGATACTTGAGGCTATAGTCTTTATCTATTTGAGATTGGATTCAGGTGTTCTCCACTGTGATCTTGTCTCAGCCTTTGAGGCTTTCTGGCTTTACACTGTTACAGGTTTTAGTACGGATTAGTGACTCACAGAGGTTCACTTTCTAAGAGTCTGTTGCCCACTTCTAGACAAGTGGCTTAGGTTTTGGACAGCTTCACAAGTAAACATAAAAAGCCAGTTGGTTAATTTAAGTCCTGCTCAGCTGCTTCACAGTGGTCTCCACCAATTCCTCTTTTCTGTCTTTGTAATCGTAGCTGTTGAAACATGGCTAGCATTGTCAGGTTTGGCACTCCCTGTAGCAGAGTAAGAACTGAGTAAAAGGCACAGACATGTTAATATAATCAGCCCACTGTAGAATCCATAATGGGTCTGTTGGCAGCAGACTTCCCCACTGGGGAAGATCTCACCTCTCTATGGCTACAGGTTCCAGGATGGCATCCATAATGATGATTTATGATAAGTTATGAATTCTCCTTATGAGGTGGATCTGGTGGATCCTGGTGGAAAGAGTCTAGCATATTTATTGTTGATGTCATCTGTATGGTTACTTGGAGTTTGGTAGTCTTAGGCAAGAATAACCAATTTTTTTAGAAATTAGCTTTACTATGGCATTATTTTATCCATTTTGTGGTTATAGTTTTCTGCTGGCTGTTCAAGACCAAGTTAAAGTGAGACCTGTATTAATTAAAATTAACTTCTTGCTGTCAAGGTCAGCTAAATCTCCTCAGGATTTACCTTGGGACCATGTACAGTACCGCTTGGTTTTTCTATCAGTGTCAGTCCTCCGGATGAGTCATGGCCATTGCTTGCACAAGTTGCTTTCTCTGAAAGCTTGGGAGATTTTTCTCTTCTGGTGACTCTCCTTAGGCACACTGTACAGTGTAGAATCCCTCTCCTCTGTGGCCCCACAGTCTCCTTGATCAGAAGTTCAGGGACTCAACTGAGTTGTAGGATGTGGAAGCAAAGGGTCCCCTTATGTCCTCTTGTGTCCTCATTGACCTCAGAGGACTAGAACCTAAATATTGGCTATCCACTTAGCCCATCCATCTTTCTAATTTTTGGTCTCCAAACCTCAGTTGTTGAGCATCCAGGAGAGAAGGTTAATGACATTACATTGTGGTGGGAGCACCTTGAAATATGAAGTATAGCCAGAGAGCTGTTGTTTTTCACCAACCGAGGATGCTCTCATTAAATCCCTATAGAATATTAATGGACAATAGGTATATAGTTTTACAGAGAACCTTTGAGATCAAAAGCCATGCAGAGTAGTGTAGCAAAACAGGCATGATAACATTTTTGAGACACATTTAAATCTCCATCTTGGAAAAGAATAAATTTTTAGTCAATCATCCCTACCTAATATATGAGAAGCTTTTACCTAATTTGTTTTCCTGTTATAGGATGTCATTGAGAAAGTTTGTAACATTGCCTGGTCTGTTCAATATCTAAGTATCTCTAAAGATAGTGGCACATACATAGCATACATATCACAGAGGTTTTTGCTAAAAATTATCATTTGACTGATGACCTTATATTGGCTTGACATGAACTTCTTATTACACATATCTGGGGCACAAGAGAAAGGCAGGTATTTATCACTATAAATAATCCCAGTTAAAGTCTATATTTTAGAATAAAGTACATTTGGAAAGCATGAATACATTTAATACACCATGAAATTAGCAATAACAAATTGTCATTATTTTGTTTCTTGATTTAGTTTTGTACCAGATACATCTTTTAACCAGAAAACCTTATTGTCTTATTTTTTGAAAATTTACCCTTTTGATGATGACCAATGTAAATATATCACAATAATATATTTGAACAATATTTACTGAATGTCTCCCATAAGGCTATGGAGATTATTGGGGCTTCCCATTAATGAACAATGACTGGAAGAATGTTTTCAGGCAGCTGCTTCCTTATGCATCAATTGGAGTCCTGTCCAACAGTTTCTCCTCATCCTAAGGGATTTTTTGTGTAATTATCTTGATAAAGTTTTGATAACCAATGAAAATTCAATCTCAATACTTAACACATTAAGTTTGAACAATAAGAGACTCTCAAGTCATAGTACATGAAGCAATAATATGCATGACATTTATAAAACCAATTTTGACATAATTTTGGCCAGCTGGTAATCTTGGTGGAAGCATATCCTTAATTTTAGATGACATTTATGTGCAAGCCAAATGAAATCATAGACAAATGCCTCAAAAATCCAAAAATCTAAAAAAAGGAAAAATTCGTTGAGCTCAAATAAATAGCTGTTTACAGATTGGACAGAGAGATAGACAAACAAAGACACACACAGAAGATAATTTACCTATAAAATCAGAGTGCACTCAAATATATTTTTGGCCAAGTTCTATAAAATCAGAGTGCACTCAAATATATTTTTGGCCAAGTTCTATTATAGAAGTTTTTATAATTTTTAAAGTTTGTAATTATAAAAAGATTAGTCAGAACTTTTAAAAAAATAGGTCAATTAGCAGAGATCTCTTAGAAGAATTTGAAAAAAAAATAAAAACCTTTTATGTAACTGAGGGCCAGTCATGTCTGTTTCATGATAAATCTCAGGTGGAGAATCTACCCAAGTAAGAGTGGATTAGGAGCATAAGTCCAATACTCTGTTCCTGAAACAGGCTTTATACATAGAACACTGTCAGTGGAGCCAATAACACAATCAGATTTTCAGGGGTTGGTGCTAGATTGCCTGTCTGAATGGTAAATCCCTTGTCCCTCATGGGACAAGTTCATCCTCTAGAGGGCTCAGGTCAGTGGAGTCATGAGGGACTGTCGCCAGGGTCAGTCATATCTCTTGCCAAAGTTGTACATCTCTAGAAGACAGCCACATTGTGCATCCATCACCTGTTAGGATACAAACAGGTTATTAGCTGAACTGGTCCTTCCCATTTCCCTGTGTTGACGTCCTTCCAAAGCACTCAAGCCCTATATTGGGCATCATCATGAGATGCTGACCAATGAAGTTCCACAGGGGTCTATTTATTGTCTGCAGCTGCATTTAAAAAGTTTAGAGTTAAAATAGCTAAATCTAACTGTACTTGTGGAGAGAACTATATTCCTTCTTTTCGTTTTTGTAATGAGTGTTAAGAGACAGATGTGCTCTTTCTACAGTCACTTGTCCTTGAAGATTATAAGGGATTCCTGTAATGTATCTAATGTGCCATAGTTGGAAAAAGGATTGTAAAGGTTTACTAACATATGAAGACCCATTATCAGTCTTTATGGTGCCTGGAACAGCCATAGAAGCAAATTCTGACAGGCAATGCTGTTGAACATGGCAATTTTTTTTCCTGTGTGGCAAGTTGCATGAGTTAAGTGAGAATATATATCAACAGACACAAAAATATATTGCAGTTTGCCAAAAGAGGAAAGATGTGTAATATCCATTTGCCAAGTATCATTACATTTTAAGCCTCTGGAGTTACCACCCTCTTGTGGCAGAGGCCTAGGCACCTTCTGACAAGTAGGACAGGACATAGCAATGTGTCTTGCTTGAGACTTGGATAATTGAAACTCTTTGGTGAAAGCCTTATTATTTTGATGATGGTATGAATGAAATTGTCTAGCTACATCAAATGGAGAAATAAAAGCAACTAACGAATCAGCTTGATGATTCTCATAGGTTAAAAATCCAGGTAAATTAGAGTGAGACCTTATGTGACCAATATAAAAGGGTGCTGTTCGATTATGAATTTGCCTTTGGTAGCCTGAGAAATTAAAGGCAGATCTAAAATTGACCATAGGCCCCAGTAAGACTGGCCAGTATGAAAAAGTCATCCAATAACAGATGCTGGCGAGGCTGTGGAGAAATAGGGACTCTATTACACTGCTGGTGGGAATGCAGACTGGTGCAACCATTGTGGAGAGCCGTTTGGAGATTTCTC
>PVLD010019647.1:0-35865 GCA_004027595.1 Dinomys branickii
AGAAAGAAAGAAAGGAAAGAAGAAAGAAAGAAAGGAAGGAAGGAAGGAAGGAAGGAAGGAAGGAAGGAAGGAAGTGAAGAAAAAATAACTGCTTCATATGAATTCTTTTTAGGAATTGGTAAGCAGAAATTTTTTCCTGCTTTTTAATTACAAACCAGCTGAATTGTCTCACCATGTGATGCCTCCCTCCATGATAGGGTGCTGGCACCTGCTCTTAGACTTCCCAGCCTCCAGAACTGTGAGCTAAATAAACCTCTCTTCTTCAGAGATTGCCCAGTCTGTGGTATTTACTTATAGCAGTAGAGGATGGACTAAGACACAGCCTATCAATGCTTTTTTATAAGAGGTTTTAAAAAGTTGTTATTCAGAATTTTAATTGTTTCCATCACAGGATTTGTTTAAATAAATTCCCCATCCCATAGACAGGAATAGAATTTAGTTAAAATGTTTTCCTCATATTTGTACTATTATTAGATTTCTAACATCTCTAAGGGAATTTTTACCTCTTTAACTTCAATCTCTCTTTTGTTCTACTATCAGCACTCAAGACTACTAATGTCCCTCTTGGCACTGCTCGTCTTCTTACAAATTTCCCAGCGTAAGAACATTATTATCATTCAATTCCTAAATATGTCCCCCATTATATTTCCTTCTTTGCCTCTTAACCTGTTAGAAAGGATGTTTTACAAATAATTTTCAGCACCCAATTTTTGGCTGTGAATATATCATTATTCACAAATGAAAAAATTTGAAATGATGGCAATGAAAATTTCACTACTGCTCTTGAACCCATCTACATGGCCTTGTACATTTCTCAATATTGGTGTCCACTGCTGAATTTTTCATGTTAATTTTCAAATAATTTTAAAGTACACATATGGATATATACATACTTCTCCCCCTTTTACACCAATGATGCATATCGAACAATATTCAATACCTTAAGTTCTTTACTTTAGCTGTGTCTTGGAGCTCATTCCACATAGGTATATAGGAAGAAATATGTTTGAAGCTTCCTGAGTGTGTGCATTTGAACTTTGCTTTTAATTGTTGGTTTCTATTTTTTTCTCCCTTTTTACCTTTCCTTTTTTCTTCTCTCCCTCCCCTTTCCCATCTGTCCCCTTTCTTTCATTCTTTGCATCATTCTTTCTTTTGTGTGTGGTGCTAAAGATCGAACTGGGCCTCATACAGGCTAGGCGTGTACACTACCCTGGGCTACATCCCAGCTATGGTTTCTACTTTCACTTCATTATGATAAAAAAATGTGATCAAACAATTAGCAAGTAATTTTTGTTAATTCCTGCTTCCTAGTTTGCTGTGTGCCAGATTGTAACTGCTATTACATCCTTATTTAACTCACTTGCTAATTTGCGGGCCTTTGAAAATGACAGTGGGTTATAAAATTAGCAGGTATGACTCCAGTTACATTTATCCTTCTAGATGTGGTATATTTCTCTAGGAAAAAAATCAAAATAGCTCTCATGGACCTCTTGATCTTATACAGGATGTTCCTTCCCCATCTACATCAGTTTACAAGGATCAGTACATGTCCATGCCTTTGATGTAGAAGAGACCATGGTGTAGATTTGCTCATTAGCTTCCTTTTTCTCTGATGTTATAGAACATAGTTCTGAAGGTCTGATAGTCCTGACATCTCAAAATCATCAAGCTAGTCAACTACATTAAGAAGACGATGCTGTTTGCCCTGATTCAGCTGGAAAGATCAAGTATTTCAGGTATTGCTTTTAGGGACACAAACTTCTAAAGACCAAAGTGTGGTGGGGGCCAGATTTACCCTCCCTCCTTGAACAACTAAAAGCACACAGCAAAGAGAAGCAGAAATGGGTTTCTCCAGTGCTCAGCAGGCAGAGCAGAAAAGTGGCTGGTCCCTTAGAGAAGTTAAACTACTGCTCACCCAGCTTCCTAGCAGCAGGCATTTTCTAGGCCTCAGCACAACGAGGAGGAACCCACGCAGTGCCCAAGGTGTCCTTGGATTGAGAAGTGCCAGTTGGGAATTTGAAGAGATTCACGCATTTAGAAGTCACAGGGCAAGAACTGGAGAGGAGAGCGCTGAGGAGGTCTACAGAGGGTTTCCCCAGTCCGGCCGGGTTCTGACTAGAACACGGGTATAAACACTATCACAGGCTGGTGAAAAACTATTGTGTAGAACCAGGCAGAGCAATTCCCAGAAATTATACAGGATTGGAAAGAGTTCGTATTCCCCACAATCAACATGGAGCAGTTTTATAGTGTCCAAGGCTAGGACAGAGTAGTGAGGAGGTTTGCCTCAGCAGTGACGCCAATGAGACGCTAAGATAAGGCTGCTCTCATTCACTGAAAACTAAAAATCAATCTGTGAAATGACCAGTCTGGCCGGGCACGGTGGTGCACGCCTGTAATCCCAGCACTTGAGAGGCTGAGGCAAGAGGATTGCTGCGAATTTGAGACCAGCCTGGGCTACAAGGTGAGTTCAAGGCCAGCCTGAACTGCAGAGTGAGACCCTGTCTCAGAAAGACAAAAAAAAAAAAAAAAGAAAGAAATGACCAGTCTGTCTCCAAGTGATTTAACAGCATCCCAGTTAAATACAACAATACTTAATGACTACAAAAATATACAACACCCAAGAAAGTAAAATTCACAATACCTCTCATCCAAAAAAATGTCATCACAGATACAAGCTAGGTGTGGTGCCACACACCTATAATCCTAGCCACTTGAGAGGCTGAGGCAAGCAAGTCACAAGGGAACTGAGTGAGAACTTGTCTCAGGATAAAATTTTAAAATGTCTGGGGATACAGCTCAGGGGTAGAGTGGCACTGGGTCCAATTCCCTGGTATTATACACACATACATACACACACACACACACACACACACACACACCTCTTCTTAAAAGATCGTCAGTCTTATTGGAGGAAGACCTAATCCTTGTCTTCTCACTTAAATTTAAAGACTCCTTTCCAAGCCCTATCTCCAAATCCAGCAAGCTGGGGCACAGAGCTTCCATATCTGAAATTTGAGGCCACAGTTCTGTCCATAACAGGATTAATAACAGATTATCCAGGGACATAGCTCAGCAGCACAGCTAAGCAAGCCTGCCTGGCAAGCACAAGGTCCTGAGTTCAATTGCAGACATACACACAAAAAAGCAGATGAGACATGACACCAAAATGCTTACACTTGTTAGTTTACCCCTTCTGCCCACAGACATGCCTGAAGGGCATCATCAGTCTCTCTTCCTACTGCTGGCCTGTCAAGTCAGAGTCCGCCAAGGAGCCTGGAACACTGTAGGAGCTCTCTGTGTAGGGCTGAACTTTCAAACAGCTGAAGTGAGTCTGAGCAAGGGGACACCCAGACTGGGTGGTAATGAGAGATCCAAGCGCCAAATCCAGCAGGGACATTTGTCACTTAGGCCACGGTGGAGGAGGAGATGCAGCCATCAGCACAAGGCCGCAGACAGTGAAGGGCGAAGCTGGGGAACCATGGAGTATTCACTTAGGAGATTCCCAGGGATCAAGGGCCCGCCTACCCGTGAAACGATTGCTGTTAGCAAGGTGTGGTGGAGAGCCCCCAGTACTGGACAGACTAAGCAGGAGGATCGCTGTGAGTTGGAGGCCAGCGTAGGCATAGTGAGTTCAGTGGAGCCTGAACTGCAGAGCTGAGACCCGGTCACAAAAACAAGTAAATAATCAGTGAACTGGAAGGCACGGAAAGTATACAAAGTGAAACTCGGAGAGGGAAATGGAACACTGAAAAATGGAGAGCTGGGCATAATTGCACACACTGTAACCCTAGCACGTCCTGGGAGACAGGAAGATCGCAAGTCTGAGCACTAACTGGGCAACTCTGTGACACCCTGCCTCGAAATAAAATAATAAATAAAGGGCTGGGAATGTAGCTCAGCACAAAGGTCCTGGGCTCATTCACCAGTGCCAGGGGGTGAGGAGGGATAAACATCAGTGAGACGGGGACTTGGCGTTAAGGAGATCAGGACTTGGAGTCCCAGAAGGAATGTGGGACTGGCAGAGGAAATGTTTGATGTGATGATTTTGTTTTTCTTTGAGACAGGGTCTCACTATGGAGTTGAGGCTGGCCTTGAACGCGCTGTGTAGCCCAGGCTGGCCTTGATTTCGCGGCAATACTGCCTCAACCTCCTGAGTGCTGGGATTACGGGCGTGTGCCACCATGCCCAGCACAGGCAAGGGAAATATTTGAAAGACTAATCTACAAAATGTTCCAAACTGGTGAAAATGATAAATCCAAAAGGCCAAGAAATTCAAGGAGCCTCCAGAACAAGAAACACGAGCAAAAGCAGGAGAGCATAATCGGGTTGCTTAGAGCTACTGATAGGAGAAATTCCTTAACTTGAAAATTCAGAGGGAAAGCCGGGTGTGGTGGCACATGCCTGTAATCCCAGCACTCAGGAAGCTGAGGCAGGAGGATCTTTGCAAGTTCGAGACCAGCCTGAGCTACAAAGTGAGCTCAAGGCCAGCCTGAACTGCATAGTGAGACTCTGTCTCAAAAAGACCAAAAAAAAAAAAAGAAAGACAGAAAAGAAAATCCAGAAAGAAAAATACACCTGAGCGCGGAATATGAAAACAACAGTGGCAGTAGCTTTCTTGCTGGAGATACAAGTCAGAGGAGAGCAAAACAATGCATACAAAGTACTGAAGGAAGAAAATTGTCAACCTAGAATTCTATACTCAGAGAAAAAGGTTTTAAACAAAGAATTTTGCAGCATACAATCACGGAGAGAATTCGTATGCGCACACTGTGAGACTGTCAAAGGAAGTTCCTTGGTAGAAGGAAAACATGATCAAGCGGAAATCTGAATATGCATCAGAGGTGGAAAGCACTGGGAATGGCAAACATGAGAGTGAACATAAGGACCTTTTCAGATTATTTTTACACTTTCTTTAAAAGATAATAGACTATGGAAAACAAAATAAAATGCAATGTGGCATTTATAACTTATGTAAAAATAAACGATACGACAGCTGTGGTACAAAAGCCAGGGGAAAGACATTATAGAACGGAGTATATTGCCGTGAGGTAATATTTTTTAAAGCAGTACTGGGGCTTGAACCCAGGGTCTTTGCACTGAGCTACATCCCCACCCCTTTTTTAACTTTTTAATTTTAAGGCAGGTCTTGCTAAGGAGACCAGGCTGGGTTACAACGAATTCTTCCCCTGCATCAGCTACCCTGCCTGCTGGGCTAACCATCTGCTTTGCTATGCCTGGCTCTGTTGTGGATTTTTGTATTATTTGTGAAATAGTTTAATATGACTTCAGAGTAGACTGTGATAAGTTAAAGTTGTATACTAGAGACTATAAGTCAAGTACTAAAAACAAAATACGAAAAACAAAACTCAAAACCCTATAGACAGGCATGGTGGCATGTACCTTTTATTCCAGCTACTTGGGAGGCTGAGCCAGGAGTCTTGTAGGTTGAGTCCAGCCTGGGAAACTTAAAGACTTAGTGAGACCCTGTCTCAGAATAAAAAAATTTAAAGGTTGAGGAAGTAGCTCATTGAAAAGGACTTGAATTCAATCCCCGGTGTATGTGTGCATGTGCGTGCACACACACACACAAATCACTAAACAGATTTCAAGTGTTCTCACCACAGAGTATAAGTATGTGTGGTAATGCATGTTAACGTGTCCAGTCCACAAGGCATACATATTTCAAAACATCCCATAGAATACCATAAGTGTATACAATATGATTTGTCCTTTTTCAATTGATTAATTTTTAAAAGAAACAGAAATACTGAAGATGAAAAGTGAAATAACTAATGTGAAAATTTTGCCAGGTAGACTTCACAACAGATTCAACAGGAGTAAGAAAGAATCTGTGAACTCAAAGACAAGTCAGTTGAGATTTTTCCATACTGAGGAGTGGGGAAAATAAGAATGAAGAAAAATCATCAAAGCCTCAGAGGACTGTGAGACGCCACTGAGATGGCCAGCGTTACCTAACAGACATTTCAGGAGAAGAGGGGAAAGCATGAGCAGAAAGAATATCCAAAGAAATAACATCCAAATACTTCCAAAATTAAAAAAAAAAGCAAATATAAATCAGTACACCCAAGAACCCCCATCAAACTCCCGGTAGGATAAATTCAGAGGAATCAACATCTGGACATGTCATGGAAAACTTTCAAAAGGAAAAGACTCTTGAAGACAGCAAGAGAAAGGATCTCATCACCTACAAACGATCTTTTATAAAACAGTTAATTTATCACCAAAAATCACAGAAAGCAGAAGGCAGTGGGGGGCTGGGGATATAGCTCAGTGGAATAAGTGCCTGCCTGACAAGCACAAGGTCCTGAGTTCAATCCCCAGTACCACCAAAAAAAAAAAAGAAGGCAGTGGGATGACTTTATTCAAAGTTCTAAAACTCGGCCAATAACTCTATATGCGGGACACCCTGTCACAGGGCTGACTGAGGAGGAACCACTTCAGGGCCACTCAGAAATGATCTACTGAAAATACAGGTACTTACAGCCTGAAATGAAAAATTTACTGGAAAGATGATACTCATAGATCCAACCAGATGTCTGGTAGTTGAAGGGGAAGCAGCGCTGCCATGGCTGGTCCACACCATCCCACCCCACTTCTCTGGGGAGAGGCCGTCATGAGAAAATCTGGAGTAGCCTAAGGGAACAAACCAGCGCTACAGAGGCTAGACTCCCAGGACAGATCCTGTACACCGGCCCCTTCTCCTTATAAAGTCCTTCCAAGCACTGGGGAGTGTCATGCTCTGTTGGACCCTCTCCAGCACCCACCATGGACGAGAGAAGCCCACCCCTCCCCCAATCTAGGCAGAGAGAGACAATAAAGAAGCAAATGGCACCTGCAGTGTCTCCCCAGTGCCCTCACCCACTCAGTAACGTGGTTGCCTATAATAAGACCGCAACTAAGACAAGAAGGGAATTGTGTGGACACTCCAGCTTTAGAGCACACCAGTCATGTGGGAACTGCATGTACAGTCTCTTGCTGGGGCATCTGATCTGGGTCCCTGCCAGATTTTTTTTTTTTCTTTTGGCTTTGATTTAGTTATTTTCTCTCTATCTATTCATTTTTTTCGTCTTCGTTACTTCCTTGTTGGTGGGATAAAATCCTTGACAACAATGGTGTTGGTTAATGGATTCATGGTCACCTTGAGTGGGGAACATCCAGTTGAACTGAGTCAGCATGGTTCTGGGCATGGAAGACCCGCTTTAAGGAGGACTGTTGTCCATATAAAAGGAGACTGGGAGGGAAGGGTTTCAGCTGATCTTCTTTGGAAGAGCTTTGCTGCAGCTGATTTTCCTTGGAAGAGCTTCACTGAGACTGACTTTCCTTGGAGGAGCTTTGGCTGTTCTTTTTGAAGGAGCACCAGTCCTTGCTGTCACCAAGGATGGCTGCTGTTCTCTCCAAAGGAGCTCCAGTCTTTCCCTTGGGCATCACCTCCTGGCTTTAAGAGCAGATTCTTCAGCTTCCAGCACCAGCCCGGCCTTTCAGCCTGCTGGCACAGACTCCAGCTTCTAGTGCTGATGCTTCGATTTCCCAGCATAGACCCCTCAGTCTTCTGTCATGGATCCTTCAGCCTCCTGATGCAGACTCCTACGGGACATTGCCATAGGTTCCAGGCCTTCACCTGAATCCTTCAGATCTTGGGCATGTGGACAGATCTTTTGTACTCTTCTACATTTGACCCTATGGGTGGATATTGTACCTTAATCTTGTAAATTTGTGTGTCCTGCATTAAATCTGATTCAGAGCATGTGCAGTTTTTGAGGAATCTTGCCCCAGCCCTGCGTGCACTTATAAGCATTGTCTAATACACCCAAAAGTTAAAGGAGGAAAGGTTTATCTTTTACCTCACAGTTTGTAGAGGTTTCAGTCCATAGTCGGCTGACTCCAAGGCAGAAGAGCACGGCAGGAAGGCATCACAGGGCAGAAACAGCTCATGGCAGGGCAGGCAGGAAAAAGCAGCAGCGGCCTTCCTTTCCCTTTTTATTCCACTCAGGCTATAAGCCTATTGGTTGGTGCCACTCACACCCACAGTGGGTCTTCTGTCTTCAATAAATCCACTCAGCCGCACCCAGAACTATGCTAATCCAATCAGTGAACTGATCTAGCTAGGTGCACCCATGATTGTCACACGTCCCTCAACCAGTCACTCCCAAAAGCCCCCACTAAAAGTCCATTAAGCTTTGCAGAACAATTTGGATATAAACCATAACACTCCTATTCTGGCTTCTGCAGCAATACTCTTATTTTTTACTTGTTTCTCCCACTTTTTAAGTTCTTCTTTTCAAGTGTTCCCCCCATATCTCCTCTCTCTGTCAATCCTATCTTCTCTTATATTAACCTTTTCTCCTTTCTAGTCCACTGTTTTCCCTCTTCCTTATCTTACTAGGGCCCTGTCTTCCCTTTCTTTTCTCCACTTTACAGGTGCACAAATATAACAATGGGCTGATGATCTTGCAGTGGCCTCAATCCCAAATTATACCTCCCTCCTCCCACATCTCACCCCACACCCCACAAATATCTCCTTAACATTAACCCTTCACTCCATTTAGAAAAGACCTCTAACAGAATCAGACCCCCATCTAATTTTACCTGTTATTATTTCTCCTATCTACCTCTCCTTCTACTTACACTCTTCTTTCACCGTCTCTCCATCTATCCTTCCCTTTTCCTTCCACATCACAGACTAACTGCTAACAAAAATATAGTCTAGGGAAATTAGAAAACAGCACACATGGAATAAAAATTTGCTTATAGAAATTATAGTCAAAAACTTTCAAAGCATGAAGAAAGATTTCAATATGCAGGTAAGTGAGGCTTAGAGAACAACAATTTAACTATGATGAAAAACAAGCTCCCACAACACATCTTAGTCTCAATTCCAGGTATCACTAAAGGCAGAATTTTTAAAACTGTCAGAGAAAAGCAAGAAGTCATGTATAGAGGCGGACCTGCTAGGATTACAGCAGACTTATTGACATAAACTTTAAAGACTGGGAGAGACTGGAATGAAGTATTTCAAGCCCTAAAAGAAAGCAACTTCCAACCCAGATTAACATATCCCACAAAAGTTTATCTCAAAATAGATGGAGAATGGAGGATATAGCTCAGTGGCACAGGTGCCTGCCTGGCAAGCACAAGGTCCTGAGTTCAATTCCCTGTACCAAAAAAAAAAAAAGATGGAGACATAAAGACATTCTGTGAAAAAGAACAACTTAAGAGATACCTGAATACCAAACAAACATTTCCAAAAATATTCAAGAATATCACAGAGACAATGAAGTCAACAAAACCAAAAATTTAGCTGGAAGGAATACATCAAACAAGGCAAATAGATAACCAGGAAGAAAAACAATGAAGTCGTAAACAGGAAGAGAACACCTATCAGCAGTAACTCCCAATGTAATGGCCTCAACTCCCCAATTAAAAGACACAGATTGGAAGACTGAATAAAAAAATAAATACATTGAACCTGATAGTCTGTTACATTCAAGAAACTCATCTAATGCAAAAACATATTCATAGACTAAAAATCAAAGGACCGAAAACAATATTTCCTGTATCAGGACCCTGAAAGGAAGCATAGATAGCAATGTTACTTTCAGAAAAAGTAAACTTAAAGCTGAAGCTGGTCAAAGGAGGCAAAGAAGGTCAGTATACAGTAGTTAAGGGAACAATCTAACAGGAAGAGACAACATTTGTATATTGGGCTGGGTGTGGTAGCACAGTCACCCAGCACTCGGGAGGCTGAGGCAGGATCTTTGTGAGTTCCAGATCAGCCTGGGCTACAAAGTGAGCTCAAGGCCCACCTGAACTGCAAAGCAAGACCCTATCTCAAAAAGACAAAACAAAATTTTTTTTGTATATTTGGTGCATATATAAGTACAGTGCTACCTCAGCTCTGAAACTTAATTCTTTCCATGATTCTGGTCACAAACTGAATTGGGTGAGAACTAAATCAAATTTCCCCACAAGGCCACATTGAGCCTAACCACTGAATTTGATTCAGTTCTTGCCCAATTCAGTTTCAACCAGAATCAAAACATTAAGTTCATGAACCGAGGTAACACTACTGGAATACCTATCTTCATAAAATAAATACTATTGGGCATAAAAGATCAAATAAATGACAACAAAATCATAGTGGGCAACCTCAATACCTCACTTTCACAAAGAGAACAGATCAACTATATAAAAAATTAACAAAGAAATATCAGAGCAGAATCACACTTTTCTTGTTTTGTTTTTGTTTTTGTTTTTGATACAAGTCTCACTCTGTAGTCCAGGCTGGCCTTGAACTTGTTTGTGTAGCCCAGGCTGGCCTGGAACTCATAGCAATCCTCCTGCATTAGCCTCCTGAGTGCTGAGGTTATACGTATCACCATACCTGGCACACCTTTAATAAATGGATGTGTTACAACAGAATACATATACTTCACAGCAGCACACAGAATTTTCTCCAAAACAGATCATATACTAGTCCACAAAGCCTGCTTAAATTAATACAAAGCACTGAAGATCACCTCATACATACAATTAGACCATGAGCTTTGAAACCAGAAATATCAATCACAGAAGAAATGACTGAAATTTCATAAATACCTGGAAGTTTGATAACACACTTCTGAACACACACTGGGTCACACAAGAATTCAAGGAAGAAATTTAACAACTTCTAGAATCAAATGACAATACCAGTACAACACCCCAGAACCTATGGGACACAATGAAACAGTCCTAAGAGGGAAGTTTCTTGCACTGAATTCTCACATCAGAAGAGTGAGTTCAAATAATCTAATAATGGACTTCAAGATACTGAGAAACAACAGTCCAAACCTGAACCTAGTTTAAGGAGGAAAATCATAAAGATAGGAGTATAAATTAATAAAATTGAGACTAAAAAGCCAATACAGCTGGGTATGGTTGCACATGCCTGTAAGCCCAGCACTTGAGAGGCTGAGGCAGGAGGATTGCTGTGAGTTGGAGGCCAGCCTAAGCTACATAATGAGTTTAAATCCAGCCTGGCCAGGGATATAGCTCAGTGGCATATGTGCCTGCCTGGCAAGAACAAGGTCCTGAGTTTGATTCCTAGTACCAAAAAAAAAAGAAAGAAAAATAAAAAATCTAACCTGAACTACATAGCAAGACACTGTCTAAAAAACAATTATATATATATATATGTATATATATATATATACACACACACACATATATACACATATATATATATGTTCTTTTTAAAAAATAAACAAATAGATAAGCCAAACTCACCAAAGAAAGGGAGAAAAAACTCACATCCATGCAATTAGAAATGAAAAAGGCAGAATCACAATGGTCACCTGCAAAATCCAGATTCTTGTTCTATAAAAAGATAGGGGAGGAGAGTTTGAAGGGAGGGTACAGGAATGGGAAGAAACAACAAGTTATATCACATACAGGTACAAATTCTCTGTGATGAGTGTGATCATCACGTGTATCTAAAATGTACCCAAAAAATCTAATTTTAAAAAATGTTTACAATACCAAAGAGAAATACTACAAAGAGTCCTTCCGGTAAAATAGGAGGCACAGATTCTGCCTCATCAGTAACTACACCAAGTGTGCACCGCTGAGGTTTAGACCCAGAATTTCCCTCAGAAGGCTCAAGTGTTCAGCGCTGGGGCTTTTGGGAAGCGATGGGACCATGGAGCACAGTGCCCACCAGTGGATGGATCCCACGAGTCCAAAACTAGACGTGAGGTAAGGAGGGAGGGTTGGGGAGGAGGAGCAGGCCACAGGGCCCGCTCAGGAGGACGCTCCCCTCACCACCCATCCTCCTGTCTCTGCCTCCCGGCTAGCATGGGGTGAGTCACTTTCCTCTGACAGACTCTTGTGTCATGCCCTTCTTTCCTTGGAGCCTGTAGACTATGGACCGAATCCTCTAAAAACTGTGGACCAAAGTATAGCTCTCCTCCTTGAAGTGGTGGGTATTGGGTACTTTGTCCCAGGGATGAAAAAGTGACTAAGACATAAACTGACAAAATATTCCCGTGAAGATGCACATATTAACAAGAGTGATAAAAGATGAACCATGTGCTATCTTCAAGAAGCAAACTTTATTTTTATTAAATTTTTATTTTTATTGGTACAAGTCAGCAGTATGTAATGATCACATTCCTTGTGGGGGGTTAGTAAGAGACATACTGTAGATTCAAAGATGCACAGAGGTTAAAAGTAAAAGAATGAAAAGAGATATACCATGCAAACAATAACTGAAAGGGGCTGGGGATATAGCTCAGTGGAATAAGTGCCTGCCTAGCAAGCGCAGGGTCCTGAGTTCGATCCCCAGTACCGCAAAAAAAAAAAAAAAAAAAAAACAATAACTGAAAGTATCCAGAATATTATACTAATATCAAGCAAACCAATTTTGAGACAAAATATTGTTACTAGAGACAAAGGACGATTTGTAGAAAGAAATAATCCATCAAGAATTCATAGCAACTATAAACATATGTGCACTTAACAATTAAGCTTCAAAATACAGAAAGCAAAACTTGACAGAATTGAATGAAAGTATTGACAATTCAACAGTCATAGTTGGGGATTTCAACACCCTACATTCAATAATGGATGGAACAACTTGGCTGAGCATGGTGGCACACAGCTGCAATCCCGGTGCTCAGGAGGCTGAAGCAAGAGGATTGCCATGAGTTCAAAGCCAGCCTACACTACAATGCATGACCCTATCTCAAAAAAGCAACCCAAAAGAAAGGAACAACAACTGGGCAAGAGACTGTCAAGGAAGAAACTTGAACAACATTATAAACAAAGAAGGTTCAGTAAACACTTCACCTAACATCAGAAGCACCTTCTTCTCTAAAGAACATTAGCATGGTAGTACATGCTTGTAATCCCATAATCTCAGAAGCTGAAGCAGGAATATTGCCAGCTCAAGGCCCTCCTGGGCTATATAGCAAGTTCAAATCTGGGCTGCACTATAGAGGAATACTCAGTCTAAAATAACAATAACTTATTATAAAAGAGCACACAGAACATGCCCCAGAATAGACTATACATTAGATCATAATATCAGCCTCGATAAATTTAAAAGGATTGAAATCATATAAGGCATATTCTTCAACCACAATAGGATTAAATTGGAATATAGTAACAGAAAGAAATTTGGGACGTTCACAAAATAAGTGAAAATTCAACAACACACTGGACAATAACCAAAATGTCAAGGACAGTGCAAGATGTCTGCACTCACCAATACTATTTGACATTATCTTTGAGGATCTAGCCAGAGGAATTTTGTCAAGAAAAAGAAATAAAAGTCATTCACATTGCAAGATACAGTTTTAAAAAACCCTATCTTTATTCAGAGATAGTACAATTTTGTATATAGAAAATTCTGCAAAACACACACACACACATAAAATTATTGAAGCTAATAAAAAAATCCAGCAAGGTTACACATCTTTTTAAGGTTCTCTAGAAGAATAGAGCAGCTAGAATGTATGTACAATTACAAAACGAGATTCGTTAGATTTGCCTACAGGATCAGATTCTAGAGAGCACCACAGTGTTAAGTGGACATTGGACAGCTAGACAAACTGGCAGGTCTAGAGCTACTCAGTCCTCTCAGAATAAGAGGGACCAGTGGTGCAGCTCTGTCTGCGGCTGAAGGTAGAAGAACCCTGGAGAGTTGCTGGTGTAAATCTACACTGAGAGGCTGAAGAAGCTGAAATAAAACATCCAAAGTGAATGGAAGCAGCAAAATGTGCACACACTTAAAAAGAATCGCATTTCCATGCACTAGCTGGCTTCCCAGTCTACCAGACAGTGCTGCTGATTCACAATAAGTCTTCCAGGTCGGGGATGTAGCTCAGCGGTATAGTGCTTGCCTTATTCAATTCCCAGTACCAAAAAAAAAAAAAAAAACCCCACAATAAGTCTTCCTCCCTCAGTTCACTGACCCACAGGCTGATCGAGAAACACCCAGAAGTGGGTCTAATGAATTTGCTAGGCACCATGCAATCTAATCAAGCTGACAATCTAGATTAATTATCACAATATTGATATGAGGTCAAGATACAAAAATTAATCATATATCTACTATCAATGAATAATCCAAAGCTAAAATCAAAGAAGCCCCTCCATTTACAACATCATCAAAAAGAATAGAACACTTAGAAACGTTCATTAAAGAAGGGCAATATTCTTCTGTACAACATGTATTGTACGTTACCTGGAGACAAGTATTGTCCTATCTGTGATGTCCAAGTTCATAAAACCAAACCACTGCTGAATGTAAGGTCAGATAAAACACTTCAAGGGGGCTGGGGGTATAGCTCAGTGGCATAAGCACTTGCCTGGCAAGCGCAAGGTCCTGAGTTCGATCCCCAGTACCGGAAAAAAAAAAAAGTTTACAGATAAAACACTTCAAGATATTGTATACAAATTAGTTCCAGGGTGCTGGAGATATAGCTCAGTGGCATAAGCACCTGTCTGGCAAGCACAAGGTCCTAAGTTTGATCCTCGGTACGGCTAAAAAAAAAAGAATTAGTTCCAGGGCTTTTCAAAACTGAAATGAAGAAGAGATTTTTATGTAGCTCATCCTTCAGCTGACGCTGCAAACGGCTCAGATGAAGATAGGGGGTAGTTGCCGATGAAGAGAAGAGAATTATAGCTGATGACGAGATAATAAGCTTCTCCACTGAATTCTTTGACCAGAACAGATCGGATCGGAAAGTAAACAAAGACGAAGAGAAGTCTAAGGAGGAGGGGAATGATGCAAAGGTATTTACGGTGCCCAGCAGCAATGACTGTGACGCACTTAAGAGAGTTTCTCAGAAGTAAAATGCGCACATACCCAGTACTTTCCAGACTGGCGTCGTGTATGAAGAGGAACCTTTAAAGGGTTGCTACGCGCTAATGGACATTTGTACCTGGAGAGGGAATGGGCCACTTCCTTTGAAATACAGAGTTCGGCCTACTTGTAAGAGAATGAAGATCGGTCACCAGAGAGACGGACTGACAGATGCTGGAGAGCTGGACAGTGCCTCTGGGAGTGACAAGGCCAACAGCCCCGCAGGAGGCGCCCCCTCCACCCCTTCCTGTGTGCTCAGCCCCGGTTCTCCAGCGCAGTCTCCTCATCCACAGTTCCCTCACATTTCCCAGACCATGAACGGAACCAGCAACAGCCCCAGCGGTAACGACCCAGCCTCCTTCACCAATAGACCTCGAAAAGCATCAGCCAGTGGGTCGTCAGCAACGTCATCTGCTTGGTTCCTGAGACTGTTAAGGAAAAAGTATTAAATTCCTGATTTATATAGATATCTTCACACCATTAAAGCTTTATAGATGCTAATACATGTGACTATGGTCCATTTTGCTTTCTTTTGTAGGGACATTAAATTTGGCTGTCAAAGATGGATGAGATGTGATATTCATATGGACATTAATTGAAAAGAAAGATTGTTCCTATGAAGAACTGGGTTCTGGGAAGGCAGGTTTAAGACTTTTTACTGTGTTAGGAAAGATGTAAAATGGTTTCTGTAACTGCTGTTTGGATTTGGAAATACTCTGCAGTGGAGAGAAGCATTGGGCCCTAGTTTGTTAATCTCAACTAATGCCTACATTACATTCTTCTCAATTGTTCTTGTTATCATGCTGTTTTGTGAACCTGTAGAAAACAAGTGCTTTTTATCTTGAAATTCAACAGATGGAAAGAATAAACATAGAATATAATGCAAAAAAAAAAAGGGCACTATTGCACCTTGAGAACTACGAAATGTTACAGTGGTTTGGATCTTTAGTGTTCTCCCAAAGGCCCGTGTGTTAAAATCTTGCTCCCCAGCCTGGCGCTATTAGGCAACGGTGGAATCATGGGGCGGGGGCGAGAACTGTTAGGCCATCAGGACTATGCCCGTAAAGGGGGTAGTGGGGTTCCAGCCCCTTCCTCCTGCCGTCTCTTTTGCTTCTTAGCCAAGATGTGAATGCCTTTGCTCTGCAGCATGCTCCTGCCATGGTATGCTGCCTTCTCATATGCGCAAAAGCAATGGCCAACTGATCATGAATGGAACCCTCCAAACCGTGGGCTAAATGACCCTTTTTTCTCTATAAGCTGGCTACCTCAGATATTTGTTACGGTAATGGAAATCTTACTAACACATATACCAGTGAAAAAAATTTTTAAAGATAAAAATACAGTATGTGTGGTGGTGCATGCCTATAATCCCAGCACTTGGGGGATGTGGTAAGGCTGGAGGATGCCATGAGTTTGAGCCCAGCGTGGGCTACATAGTGAGTTCAAGGCCAGCCTGAACTATATAGCAAGACCCTCTTAAGTAAGTAAATAAATAAATTCCAAGCAGATAGATTGGAATATTTACTATTACTAAAATGGCAATAATATTCAAATTGTCCTACAGATTGAATGCAATTCACATGAAAATTCTAGTTGCCTTTTGTGTGGAAATTGTTATTGTGATTCTAAAGTACACATGGACATGTAAGGGACCCAAGATGGCTAAAAGAATCTTTACAAAAAGAACAAAGTTGGAGAACTCACATTTTACAATTTAAAATTTATTACCAAACTGACGTAACTCGGACAGTGTAGTCCTGGCCTGAGACGAGATAGATAGCTCAGTGGAACAGAACCGAGAGTCTCGGATAAGTCCATCCGTACGTAAACAGCGGCTTTTTAAAGCAAAGGTGCCAAGACCATTCAAAAGGAAGCAGTAGTCTCTCCAACAAACAGTACTGGGAAAACTAGATAACTACACACAAAAGGGTGCATTTGGAACCTGTTTTGATTTTGATCTAAAATGCCCCCCAAATCTCACGTGTTTGAAAGGCGACTGGATGGGAGGGGTGAGACTGTGCTCCTCGGATTCAGTCACTGATGTGCTCAGTAGCTGAATGTGCTGTTACAGGGTGGCGCTGGTTGGAGGCAGGCTACAGGGGCTGTGACCTGAAAGGTATGTTCTGGTCCCTGGCTCCTCCCTTTGCTCTCTCTACCCTCTCTGCGGCCACAGACTGAGCACATTTCCCTCTGCTATGCCCCTCTGCCATCCTATTTATGCCTTGGTGCCTGCTGAGCATGGACTGAAACCATGAACCACAATAAACATTCCTTTTTTTTTTTTTTGAGACAGGGTTTCGCTATGCAGTTCAGGCTAGCCTTGAGCTCACTTTGTAGCCCAGGTTGATCTCAAACTCACAACGATCCTCCTGCCTCCTCAGCCTCTGGTGTGCTGGGATTACAAGCCTGCGCCGCCATGACTGGCTTCTTCTTTAAATGTCGGGTGTTGGGTGTTGTGTCCGGTAACAGGAAAGTGACAAAGACAGGTACTGGTACTGAGTGGGGTTATTGCTGTTGCTATACCTGACCACATGGTTTAAAAGCCTTTGGAACCAGTTTATAGGAAGAGCTTAGAAAGGTTTGGAGATGCTGGCTAGAGAAGCCCTAGAACACTGTAAGATGTGCATGATGGGAGATTCTGGTCAAAGTTCAGAAGACCAAACTAATGATAGAAATGCTAACAGTAAAGGCCAGGCTGAGGTTTTAGTCAGGAACAAGGACTCCATTAACAGAAAATTTGGCCACATTTTGCCAGTGTTCTAACACTTTGTGGGAGACTGAGATTAAGAGCAGTGGACTAATTAATACATGTGGCATGAGTACTGCTATTTGCTTTTAGCCAGATTTACAGTAAAAATCAAGGCCCCACTGGGAGTGAGGACACATGCCTGTAATCCCAGTACAGAGGAGGCTGAGGCAGGAGGATCACTGTGAATTTGAGACTAGCCTGGGCTATATAATCAGTTAAATATCACGTAGAATTGCATAGAATGACTCTGTCTCAAAAAACCAAAGAAAAAAACTGGCAGAGTGAAATGAGTTTAAAAGTATAGTTTCATCAGAAAGGCAAGTTGGCATAGTATATGAAAAAATTAGTGTTGAAAAGAAGTCAAACACTTTGCATCAGAACAATTGGAAAGATGACTGGAAAACATTTCAGGAATTGGCCAGATCTGACTATGGAAGGCTCAAAGATTAAAAGTGTGTAAACCTTTTGTTTGAAAAGACAGCCGAAGGTGCCCTACTCATTCAGGACCAGAAAGGGAAATGTTTCCCCAAATTCAGCCATTCTGGCATGCAGAAGCCATTGCAGCCATGATCCGAGGGGGCCTGGCTACCTTTCAAGCTGGTGGAAGATCTTGGGCCTTAACCAAGTGGTGCTGACTTTATAGACATGCATAACGCAGGATTTATGGGATCATAAATGTTCCTCCCAGATTTCCAAAGAAGACCCGGGAGACCAGTCAGTCAGTGTGCACCTGACAGTGCTGTGTATAAAGCTGCGAGAATGAAGCCAGAAGTGCTGTGGAGACCCCAGGGATTTGGAAAAGCCAGAAAAATGGGTTGTCTGCTGCAGAAAGCTGCGGACATTAAGCAGAGTCACCCTGAAAGAGGCTATGATGGCTGCACCCAGCAATGACGTAGATCACATCCACCACGAATTACCCCACGTGCTGGGCACAGAGCCGTGAGACGTAATGCTCGTCCTGCTGGCGTTTGGTCTGCTTTGGTCCCGCTCCTAACTCCCTACTCCTCCATTTCAGAATGGGAATATTTACTCTGCATCATTGTGTGGGGCACATATTTAACCTTTTACCTTTACAGGCATTCCCAGCTAAAAGTCCGCCTTGAGCCTGAGAGAAGACTTTGGATTTGGACTGGGATTTTTCAGCGATCCTGAAGCTGTTAATATATTGACTCCTAAAGATGAACTAAATGCATTTTACATAGTGCACTAGACATAAACCGTTTGGGGCCAGGGGTGGGAAGTTATGGTTTGGGACGCGTATGTTCCTCAAATCTCTTGTATTTGGAAGGTGACCGAGTTATGGAAGCGCTACACTCTCTGATGAATTCAGCGGGTTCCGGTTGGGGGTGGGTCCCTGGGGATATGACCCGGAAGGGTGCATTCTTTTTTTCCCCATCTTAGCAAAATACTTTTATTATTTTTATAATTAACATACAAGGAAAGTAAAGACTTCATTTTGGAGTATACTAGAGTTAAGGGAATTAAGACGATAGGGGCATCAATAGGGTTTTTAATGTGTGGAAGGGTACATCTGGTCCCCCACTCCTGTCTTCCCCCAGCTGCTTCCAGACAGCCATGGTTTGGCGCACCTGCTCCTCCACTCTGTCCCTTTACTGTCCAGCCCCTGCCTTGGAGCTAGATGACCACAGCTAGAACCATGAGCCAAATGGACCCCTCCTCCCATCAGCTGTGGGAGTCAGATACTATGTCCAGTGATACCAAGGTGACCAAGACAGACACCTACTCACGTCACACACAGAAACTGACTAAAACCACGAGCGCGTGCTTAAATTTTAAAACCAAATCTATAAAGAAAAATGAAACTAGAAGAAAACATAGGAGTAAATCTTTTTGGTTTTGAATTAGACATGACATTCTTTTATCTCTTGTACTTTTGCTATCAAAAGTACAAGAGATAAAAGACCAAATGGATAAACTGAAATTCATCATATTAGAAAGTTCTATGCTACGGAGAATATCATCAAGAGAGTAAAGAGATTTGTAGCTAAGGCTGGTAGTATATACCTGTAAAGCCAGCACACTAGGAGGCTGAGGCAGGAGAAGCTCAAATTTAAACTCAGTCTGGATCACTTAGGGAGACCCTGTCTCAAAGTAAAACAAGGACTGAGGTTGTACTACAGTGCAAAGGCCCTGGCTTCAATCTTCAGTGCTGACAAAGAAAAAGTGAAAAGATTCCTCCTGAAATGTTAGAAAATATTTTCAGGCCACAAATCTGATGAGACTTCTATCCAGACAACTACAATCAGACAATTAAAAGATAAACATTTGAAAATGGGCAAAAGATTAAGGTAGATATTTCTCCAAAGAAAATACACAATTTGCTAATAAGCACATCAAAATATTCTCAACATCACTATTGTCAATAGGGAAACAGAAATTAAGACTGCAGTGAGAGACCACTGCTCATCTGCTAGGGTGCGTATAATTCAGAGCAGGAATAACAAGTGTTGGCGAGTGTGTAGGGAAGGTACGGTCTGTTCACATTGCTGCTGGGATGTAAAATGCTTCAGAAATCAGTGGGGCCATTCCTCAAAAAGTCACAAAATGTTAAATTCCTAGGTACCACATGATACAGCAATTCCACTCTTGAGTAAATACTCTAGATATATACTGAACAAATTAAAAACATATGTCACACAAATCTTTATATATGAATGTAGATAGCATCATTTTTCATATAGCAAAAAAGGTGGAAATAACCCAAATGCCCAGCAACTGATAAATAGTATCTCCACATAAAGGAATATTATTTGGTCATGAAAAAGAACGAAATTTTGATGAATGCTAGAACATGTGAACCCTCAATTTATTCTGCTAACTGAAAGAAGCAAAATAAAAGATCACATATTGTGATCCCATTTATATGAAATATTCAGAAAAGTCCAATCCATAACTATAGAAGATTGGGGCTGGAGATGCAGTACTATGGTAGAGCACTTACTTAGTATGAATGAGGCCTTGGATTCAATTCCAATCACTGTAAAAAATACAAAGTAAAAAAGACAGAAGGTAGCTTAGTGGTTGCTGGGGGTGGGGAAAAATAGAAAGTTACTTCTGATACGGAGTTTATTCTGGGGGTTAAAGAAAAATTCTGGAATTTGATATAATAATGAATGCACATATAACAATGAACATCCTAAAGCCTATGGATTGTATGTTTCATGGAGTGGTATTTGAATTATAGTTCAATAAAGCTGTTACAAGCAAGGAAACAAACAGTGCTCTGTCAAAATAAAGGAAGTAAGGAAGGAAAGCCAAACATTCTAGAAGACAATGTATATTTCAGATAAAAGGACACTGGCAGGGACACAGAGGATCATTTCATAATAATAATAATAAAGAAGACATACTAATCTTAAATGTTTACACATTATAGCAGAGACTACATGAAGAAAATACTAACAGAGATAAAAGTAAAAATGGCAAAGCCATTATTTTAGTTGGAATCTTTTTTAACACCAAACTCTCAATGATTCATATATGAAGGAATCAGAAAATAGGTAATACTGGGCTGGGGATATAGCTCAGTGGAATAAGCGCTTGCCTAGCAAGCGCAGGGTCCTGAGTTCGATCCCCAGTACCGCCAAAGAAAAAAAAATAGGTAATACTATAGAAGACATGGCCCATGCTGTCAGCCAATTTGACTAAATTAATATATTTAAAACTCTTGACACACTAACAGAATTGGGTAATAAAGAATCTTGCTTTGCCCAAGGAGAGGTCTGGCCTTTGTACTCAGCCTCTGGGAGGTCATCTGTATCATACCTGATTGGAAGGTCTTTGTTTGGGGCAGGAACTGATCACATCAGATGCGGGATGGGGCTAGCTACAACCTAACACTCTTAGGGTGGAGAGCTTACGTTACTCAATATCAGTCCATCTGGAGACTGAATTCAACCACGTGGGCAACGAGTCCTGCCAGTGTAATGAAGCCCCAGTAAAAACTCTGATATAGAAGCCTTGGTGAGCTGTGTGAATAGCAATACTTACACAGCAATGTCCAGAAAACAATCAATGCCAATGTCATGTGGAGGGGAAGATAGCTCCGTGTTAGGAATTTCTCTTAGATTCTGGCCAACATGCTTTTCCTGCAGCTGAGTCTATATTATCACCTTATAATAGACTATAGTTGTGAGTACAATATTTTTTGTGAGTCTTATGAATTCTTTTAGCAAATCATCAAAACTAAGGTTGTTTTTCAATACTATAGACTTGTAGTGGTGTCAGAGATGGGAGTGGTCTTGGGGACTGCGACCCAAAGTCTTACAGGAATATTCATTTTGTGTGCACATCGAGCCATGTGATATAGGTCATATTCTGGGCCATAAAACAAGTCTCAATAAAATTAGAATAAATGAAATCATATACACTGAGTTGTAGCTCAGTGGTAGAGCACTGGCCTAACATGTGTGAGGCCCTGGGTTTAACCCCCACCATGGAGAAAAAAAAAGGAAAGAAGGAAAGAAGAAAGGGGGAAAGGAAGGAGAAAGAAGGAAAGAAGAAAGAAAAGAAGGAAAGTAAATAAGGAAGGAAGGAAGGAAGGAAGGAAGGAAGATCCTATAAGCGTATTGCTTTGTCTCAGTGCTGTCCTCTGGGTGTTGGTAGCTGTTGGCTTTGCCTCTGTCCCAGGAGTCAACCACCTCCATTTATTGGGATAGGACCTTGCAGCATACTTCGGAATCTAGTTTTCTAAGATTAGTTTTCCAAGAATATCTAGTTTTCCAAGAATGGACATCAGTCTTGTTAATGCCCCCAGGCAATCAGATATTGACTTACCAAGAGAACCAACTGATAGCAGCAGCTATGTCATATTGGGTATAGTAATAAAATCACCATGAATTACTATATCAAATAAAAACTGAGCCTGGACAAATCCTAAGCACAAATAATGTACCAACTTTATTCATAGAAAAGGCATTTATAATTATATCATGAATGCTAAAATAAACCAAATATTGACCAACCATAAATATCTGGTAAATGGAACAACTTTACCCCTAGTAACAATAGAAGAGTACTGAATGTTGACAGTGTTTACCTTTTTTCTTCTTTTTCTTGTTTCTTCTTTCCTATGACTGTTCTCTAACACCATTAATTTCCTTTTACTCTTCAATAGGATCTTCTGTATCACTTTTCTCTCATCCTTCTCATACCTCATTGATTGAGTTTTCACATTTTGCTTTATTGTATTCTCCAGTTCACAACTCTTCCACTCTTACTAGTGTAACTTCTAGACTTTATGAATCTCTAGATAGCTAGTTACCTTTACACTGTTGCTGGGGCTAATCAGCACATGTCTGGGCTCTGTCTGCCCACTGCCTATCAGTGACAGCAGAGACATGCCCTGAAGTAAACACTTTTCCCTTCTTTTCTTGGTTTTGGTTTCTGTTTCTGTTTTCTTTTCTTTTTATCTTGATTGTTTGTTCTTCTTTTTATATGAGTATAAACATTGTTTCTAGTTTATGTTGTTGTTGTCCATGTTTTTATTTTCCCTTTTCTCTTTCCCTCCTGTGTCCTCCAGCAGTTTCCCAATCTTTCTTAGTCCTCCAGCCTTGCTTCTAATCTCTTCCTCTTCTTCTTCTATTTCTCTATGCATCTACCCCAAGCCCTTGAAAATTTTCTCCCCTGATAGTAAACACCTTACTCAGCCCATATTTACTGTACACAGTTTTCTGGTTTGTTTTAGATTTTGTTATATAACCACAAATCGAGTTCATACAAGTAAAGGTGGCAAGTTAATAGTTGCCACAGTTAGTAATTTTCCAGGCTGTGTTCGATGCTGTTGTTATTACTGATTGTACTACTTTAGCCAAAGAGACATAATTGTTCTAGTCAGTTGTTCTTCTTGGTACGCCAAGACTGAGATTACCCAGATGTCATAAACAATACCGTAGGCCAGTGCTAAAGAACCAGGGGCTAGGCCAAATAGGCATCAATTTCTCAAAACCCAAAAACTGGCTACTCCTGGGAGTCATCTCTGAGAAGTAACCACTTCCTAAGGGCTCTAAACACTAGAAATAAAGCTACCTGCCATAAGCAATTTACAAATATCAACCCAGGAATTAAACTTAAAAAGATACAAGTTGAGAAGATGCTTAAGCAAAATGCAACCCTAGACTTCCAGCTCACCAAAGGCAAGCTCAGGGGGCCATGCAGTGGAGCAACTTCAAAGTCAGCCACCTGAACTCTCTGAAGTGGTAACAGCAGAAGTAACAAAGTAAATGAATGAGGGTCTAGAAAAAAATCAAATCTGAAATAATCTCTCAAATGACTACAGAAATAGTGACCATAATTAAAGATATGGTTAGTGACCCTAAAACACATACAGATAAAAAAAAATAGAGGAGCTTAGGAAAATTATGGAAACCATGAATGTCCAACCTAGGAAAGAAATGGGATCCATGAACAGATTAAAACAGATATCTAGTTGATTAAAGATTCCATCAGGAGTATACGCAGCAGAATGAGCTGATATGAAGACAGAATATCAGATATAGAAGGCAGGACTATTGTCAGTGATTGTGAACAGTAAGATTTCTTAAGAATAGCCAGGGACTACAAAAAATCAATCCAACAGCTGCAAAAGGTGCAAAGAAGAATAAAATAAAATTGATCATAGTCAATATAGAAGCAGGAGACAGTACAAATGATGTGTAAAAAAAAATCTTGCACAGAAGGAATGACAGAAAATATCCCAACCATGGAAAACCAATTTGACATACAGACAAGTGTGGTATTTAGAAGTCAAGAATCCATGATTAAAAAAAAAAAATCTACACATTGACTAGTACAGGCATATACTAGTCAGGATTCCAGAAATCCAATGCAAGAACAGAAAATAAAAAGCTGTTATAGAAAAAAAACCAAATCACTTATCAAGGAAAGCCCAACAGAATCACAGCAGCCTTCTTGATACAAACTCAAGTCAAGGAGAGCTTGAATTGAAGTATTTCAAGCCCTAAAAGAAAAGAACCTCTAATCTACAAAACCATCTTTCAGAATTAATGGAGAAATAAGATACTTCCAAGACAAAGAGTGCCTGAAAAATTCATGACCACCAAATCAGCACTCCAAATGTTCTGAAGGACATTCTAGAAAGAGATAACAAGGACTACAACTTCACTGACTCTGACAGAATGAACCCACCAGGCAAGGCAAGTAATTAAACAAAGCAGGAAAAACGGCATCACTCCAGGAAAATAACATAAAAAGGCTAGGTCAGTATACACCAGTTATCACCACCAATGTAAATGGCCTTAATTCACCAGTCGTAAAAACAGACTGGCAGAATGGATCAAGAAGCAATGATCTAACAATATATTGCATACAAGAAACACATTTAACTCAAAAATAAATTCATAAACTGAAAGTCAAATGGTGGAAAATGGTATCTACACGACAAGAAATAGAAACAAAGCAGGCACAGCTATTCTATTTGCAAACAAAGTGGAATTTAAGCCAAGACTGATTAAGACAGACAAAGGTCACTACATCCTTGAAAAGAGAACAATCCAAGAGCAAGAGATAATAATCATAAGTATATGTGCACCAAATAGCACTGCACGCAACTATATAAAACAAATATTAACAGACATGAAAAAACAAATAACAGTGGCACACACCTGTAATCCCAGCACTTGGGTGGCTGAGGCAGGAGGAGTGCCATGAGTCTGAAGCCAGTCTGGGCTATACAAGTGAGGTCAAGGTCAGCCTAAACTGCGTAATGACAGCATGTCTTTAAAAAACAAAAATAAAATACGCAGTGCTACAATTTTAACAGGTGAAGCTGAGGCAAAAGGATCACTGTGAGTTTGAGGCCAGCCTAAGCTACATAGTGACTTCAAGACAAGCCTGAATTACAAAGACAGACTCTGTCTCAAAAAAAATTGTAAAAGGGCTGGGGATACAGCTCAGTGGAATAAGCGCCTGCCTAGCAAGCGCAGGGTCCTGAGTTCGATCCCCAGTACCGCAAAAAAAAAAAAAAAATTGTAATGGGGGACCTCAATATCCAGCTGTCAGAAATAGATAGATCAACTAAACAAAAAAATCAACAAAGAAATATCAGAACTGCAGCACATTTTTGAACAAATGCACTCAGTAGATGTCTACAGAATATTCCAATGCACAGCATCAGAATATACATTTTTCTCAGCTGCACGTGGGCATTCTCCAAAACAGACCACATACAAGCTCACAGAACATGTTTAAGTAAATGCAAAGGCATTGAAATTATCCCATGCATATTATCACAGCATAGTACAACAAAATTGGAAATCAATGGCAAGGTCTTTATGAACAAATCCTGATTGCATGGGAACTATCACAAAGAATCAACAACTGAGTTCTCATGTTATTAAAGGGCTTTTGCACAGCAAAACAAACCACCAACAGATTAAAGAGAGAACCCACAGGGTGGGAAAAGTTTTTTTCAGCTCTTTCTCAGACAAAAGACTAACACATAGAATAAACAAAGAACTCAAGAAAATCAGACCACCCCAAATTGAAAGACCTGATCCAAAACTGGGTATCTGAAAAAATTAGATACTTATCAGATGAAGTAGAAATGACAGACAAATATAGGAAAAAATGCTCAACATTACCAGTCACTTGAAGGATGTAAATTAAAACAACACTGAGGTTCCATCTTACCCCAGAAAGAATGACTTATTATCAAGAAACCAATCAATAACAAATGCTGATAGGGCCGTGGGGAAAGAGGAACCCTTCTCCACTGTTGGTGGGAGTGTAGACTGATGCAACCACTGTGGAAATCTGTGTGGAGATTCCTCAAAAAACTACGACTAGAGGTTCCATTTGACCCAACCATTGCTCTTCTTGGTATCTTTCTGAAAGAATCAAAAGCACAATACCACAGAGGTCTATGCACACATTTATTTACAGCCCACAGTTTATAATAGCTAAATCTTGGGAACAGCCTAAATGCCCATCAACCTATGAAAAGAAAAAGAAGACATGGGTTTTTTTATACAGTGAAATACTACTCCACCATGAAGGATAAACTTGACGTAGTTCTAGCTAAACGGAGGCACCTTGAGTTCATTAAGTGAAATAAATCAGATGCACATATTTAAATACCACATTGTTTCTCTGATGTGAGCAACCTAAAGTGTAAATAAAGACTAAAATGTATAATCGATATTAGGAAATAGAAAGAAAAAGTTCAAATGAGAAGGGATGCGAGGGAGGGGAAGGGGGAAAGAAAGGAAAAGATGAAAAAAAACAAGAATAGAAGGGAAAAATGGAAACAAAGCCATCAAGGAGGGAAAGAGGGTTTGAAGGGGGCGAGGAGAATGGGGAGCAAAGGAAGAAGCAAGAGACCTCGGGTGCAGGTGCACGTTCCTGATGATGAATGTGATTATTATGTGTATGTAAAATGTACTAATAAAGAAATAAAGTTTGAAGCAATGTGAAAATAAAAACCCCAGGCATGTGAATAAATGTCTTGGTATATCAGCTCCTCAGTGTGGTCACTGAAATTTTAAATTGTCCTTGACAGAATGTGTCAGGGCTTCATAGATTTGTTGCTACGAGCATCATAATGTATGTAAATATAAAAGGTTGATGATCCATGCCTGTAATCCCAACATTCTGGAAAGCTGAGACAGGAGGATCTCAAGGTCAAGCCTGGGTACAATTTAGTAAGTCCCTGTCTCAAAGTTTTAAAATAACACACAAAAAGTGTTTTAAGTACATAAATTAAAAGAGCAGGGCATATAACTCAGTGTAAAGGCCCCGGGTTCACACCAAGGACAATAAGTGGGAATAACAAAGGCCTAGGTGATGCTCAAGAGAGTAGCGCATTTATCAAGACTAGGACTTGCTCAACAGTGAGGTCACTGGGACTCTCGAGGGGAGAGAGCGACATTTCCAGTGTATTTTACCCAAATTAGACATCAGAGAGTCCCAGATACTGGCCACAATTCCAAAACCTGTAAGAGAAAATCAATACAGCAACATGAAGCAAAATATTTTATGCAAAATACTACAGCATGGGACACAGGGGCAGCTGACCTAGAGGAACAAAAGCGAGGATTTTACCAAGTTTAGCTCAAGAAGCACAACTAGTTTTGAGCATATTTGGTCAAAAATGTCTCTTCAGGGCCGGGGATATAGCTCAGCAGCACAAGCGCCTGCCTGGCAAATGCAAGGTCCTGAGTTCAATTCCCGGTACAAAAAAATGCATGTCTCTTGGAATGACAAGATATTGCTCTTGCAGTGTTGCAGCCATTGACTGGACACTAGCAGGCACAGGATGCTAATGTTTCCAGGTAGCCAACTGTGGAAAGCTGCCAGAAGGGAATGGGACAATGTATAGACCCTGAGCAGACCATTTGTGGCCATTGACCTTTGACAAGGAAACTCAAATTAAATCTCTGATTAAGGAAATAAATGCTTAACCTATGTGAGGCCAAAATTATCTGAAGACGCTGCATCTGCATGAAGCTTCTGCAGACCCATCTCAGCTAAGGAGAACATAGCTCAGAGATGAAATTTTTTCTTCCATTAAGTTGTAGGGATTTATTTTAAATAACCTACAGTTGATTAAAAGGGAATTCACGATAAAAATAGAAGATACTTGAGGAAAGTTGTGGGAAATGGACTCTGCTCACACACTAAACAAGGCCTCTAAAAAGAATGATCATAGCAAAAAACGTTTTCACATTAAAATTCTGCTTTTTATGGTTTTTTCCCACTTTTTACACAATTGCAAAAGAAAACATAAAAGCCCTAAAGTCTTGATTATTTTTCCTCCGTTCAGAGATGAAATGTTGCATGCACAGAGCCCACACCACCTCTATCTGTCTTAGGTCCTTTAGAAAAAAATAGCCATTTACTTTTAACCTTTGTATCTGGCCTAACCTTCCTGTGTTTACATTCAGTAAACCTCTTGGAATGTATTGTTAAGCTTAGTTAATATTTGCTATACAGACTGATGAAAAGCAGACCACCAACCCCCACCTCCACCAATCCTAAAGTTAAAAATGCCGTAAGATAACATCTGAGACCTATAGAAGAGATTTCACTCATCGTGTGTAGGCCGTCTACCTAAGGTCCCCATCAGTGTATTTGTTCAAAGTATTGATTTATGACTTTCTTTGTTCTTGGACTATAAGTGTTCATGTAACCTGTTCCACTGCAGAGCATGCCATTTAGGGCAACCAAAATCTGTCTTTCTGGACCTTGGTCACTCATATTTGGCTCAGAGTCAATTATTTAATTCCTTTAAAGCAGGGTTGACAATTTGTCTCACTACTTATACCATTGAGATTATAGGTGTTGTTTTAGTTTGGTATCCTGTCCACTAAGACCTGGCCTGCAGCTGACTCGTGATTAGTGTCTGAAATGTACTGGAAGTTTTAATAGGGGAAATCTACATTACAGTGTTGCTAGTTCCCTCCATCGCTGTAAAGTAGGGCTATTGCAACTGGCTATCCTGTCATTCTTGATCACTTAGAGCCAGGCTGCCAGGGTGGAAATCCATGCTTTGCTATTCCTGATCTACATGACCCACTTCACAGTCTTGCTTGATCCATGGCTGGAACTTCAGAGTGGAACAGTATGTCTGTCTATCTGGGTGTCTGTCATTCAGGAAGGCCTTTACCTATCATTGTATGAATATGTAGTGTTTTCCTACATCCAGATAGTTTTACCAAAAAAAGAAAAAACACAGGTAATCATCAAATTGATCATATTTTATTTTGTTTTTTTGATTTTTGTTCTTTTGAGCCAGTTTTGCTATGTAGTTTAGGCTAGCCTTGAATTCAGTACTTAGCCCAGGCTGGCCTCAAACTCATGGCAATCCTCCTGCCTCAGCCTCCTGAGTGCTGGGGATTATAGGCATGCACCACCATACCCTGCTTTCCAAATTCACTATAAAGTCTCTTTGAAGAGTTCTATTTTGATTGGTTTACAGATAAGTGAGCATTATATAAATTGCATATTTCTAAAATTCCTAGAAATTAAGAAAATTGAACTTTTAATGATTTTAATATGAAAAAGAGATATTACAGAAACTAACTCAGGAACATTTTAAGAACTCAAATTTATATAAATCTCTGTGAACTAAAGTAGTTTAATAATTTTGGTTTAGGACTAGACATGGTGGCACAAACACCTGTAATTCCAGCGTTTGGGAGGCTGAGACAGGAGGATCACACAAGTTCAAGGCCAGCTATATAGTGAGCTTAAGGCCAGTCTGAACTACATAGCAAGACCAGATCTCAAACCCGCCCCCCCCACACACATAATTTTATGTGTACATGGTTCTCATTTCGACATGCTACAGGGGCACACTACTTTGGGTTTTTAATAACGTGTTTGTTACTGCCACTTTGAGCAGTGTATAAATGCTACTTTGTGGTGGTCCATAATTACCCACTGCTGAGGAATATGATAACTTTCCTTCTGCCCTCCCAGGTTATGTGGGGAGGGACCTGGAAATTAAACTAGTATAGAACACATTAATGATTTTCAAAAAACGGAGTTTACAAACACATGCAGCTAGACAAGTAATACAAAGGGGTGGTTAGAACTTAGGGCTTGCAATACTCTTCACCAAAGAATAATAAATTTGTAGATATATATATTTCTTCTTTTTCTCTTCCATCCTTTCTCCATTCTCCCATCATAGTTTTTCTTTTCTTTTGGACAGTTTCTTCCCTATTCCCAATATCTACTGTACATTTTGGATCTCATTTACTCAGTTTCTCATACTAATGAGACAACACACTGTTTATACATGTGTATCTGATTTATTTCACTTATGAGTATGCTCGAGAGTTGCATCCATTTACCTATAAAAGTCTCAACGTCTCAAATTTATCCTTCTTTATGGCTGTGTAGTATTTCAGTATACTGAAAAAAAATTTTTTTATCCATTCCTTAGTTGATGGGCATTTGTGTTGTTTCCAAAATTTAGCTATTACAAATTGTGCTGCTATAAACATGGGTGATCACTATGGTATGATGTTTTTAATTCTTCTGGGAAGACACCTAGAAGGGGAATAGTTGGGTTTGAATGGGACCTCTAATCCTAGTTTTTTGAGAAAACTCCCCACTGATTTCTAGTGGTCACACCAATATACAGTCCCATCAACAGTGAAGAAGGGTTCCTTTTTCTCCACAGCCCTGCCAGTATTTGTTTTTGGTTGATTTCTTGATGATAGCCATTCTTTCTGGAGTGAAATGGAATCTCCATGTTGTTTTAATTTGCATCTCTTGAATGACCAGTGATTTTGAACATTTTTCCATGTATTTATTTGCTATTTGTATTTCTTCATCTGAGAAATGTATTCATCTCAGACACCATTTTTGGACTGAATCTTTAAATTTTGGAGGCCTGATTTTTTTTTCAATTCTTTCTTTCTTTCTTTCTTTCTTTCTGGACTGAATCTTTAAATTTTGGAGGCCTGATTTTTTTAATCCTTCCTTCCTTCCTTCCTTCCTTCCTTCCTTCCTTCCTTCCTTCCTTCTTTCTTTGTTTCTTTCTTTCTCTTTTTCTTTTTGTCTTTTTGAGACAGGGTCTCACTATGCAGTTCAGGTTGCCCTTGAGCTCACTTTGTAGCCCAGGTTGGTCTCAAACTTGCAATGAGCCTCCTGCCTCAGCCTCCCCTCCTGGGATTACAGGCATGCATCACCATGCCTGGCCTTTTTCCAGTTCTTTGTATGTTCTAGCTATAAGTCCTTTGAAGGGTAACTGCCTATAATTTTTTCCCACTGTGTGCATTGTCTTTTCACTCTGTTGGTGATTAGAAAACTAGAGGGTCAGAATAAGGTGATGTTATCAGGTAGCTCCTTTTAAAAATGCTTGCCAATTAAATGTGTTCCAGGACCTTCTTGCCTCCAACAAAGAATTGAATGAGACAAGCCAAAAATGATGCCAAAAGTTTATTTGAAAAGTGGGGGTGTCTTAGCTGCTGGGACAAAATACCTGACACCCAAAATTAAGGAAAGAAAGGCTTATTTAGCTCACAGTTTATGGAGGTTTCAGTCCATAATCAACTGGCTCCAAGTCAGGGTGGCATGGCAGAGGGGCAACAGTTCATGGCAGCAGAAGATAGCAAAAGCAATAAGAAGCAAAACTCTTTTCCTCCCTTATATTGTAAGCAGTTACCCACTCCAGGGCGGCTGTAGCACTCACACCATCTCCATGCGCCCTTCTTGCACAGGCTGACATGGTCCTCACAAACCGAGGCCCCCTGAGTCCCTGTCGAGTTTCTTAGTTAGACTTCTAAACTTCTCAAGTGGACACAATGGATTGGTCACCACAATATCTGAGGGTGTAGACAGCTGCTCTGGGGTGTGTCCTCTACACCCTAGGACATAGAACTTCTGAGTCACTTAAGCTTCTAAACATCTCAAGTTGACACAATGTATCAACCATTACAATCCACCCCTTGTCAACTTGGCAAACAGACACATTTCTTTAAACTGGTTTCCAGATACAAAGACATGATTATTCTTATTATTTCACAACTTGAACATTATAGCACAAGTTTAACAATCCTTAAGAACCAGTATGAAGTCTATATTACATTAGAACCGTAACATTCCACTCTTGGGCCCCCAAAGGTGTCCACATACATCCCTTTATACAAAAGACATTAAGCCCATCTGCAAGAGTTGTCAAAGTCCTAAGAGTTTCAGCATTGCTGAAAAGTCTAAGCCTCCTTTGAGATTTAAGGCAAACTTTTACCTGTAAGCCCCTATACAAATTAAAAGTTAAACACTTCCAACATTCAGTGGCACAAGATAAACATTTTCATTCCAAAAGTTACAAAGGATTGGGACCAAAGCAAGTCCAAAATCCCGCAGGGCAAATATTAAGTCCTGTAGTTCCATGTGCAGTCTCCAAGGCAATCTGTGGTAAATTATGAGCTCTAAGGGGCTTGAGTTGCTCTACCCCTACAGGACTTCCACTGGTTGTAGTGCCCATGGCTTCTTTCTTGGGCTGGCTTTGCTCCCCAAAGGTTTCCTCAGATGATCCACGTTCCTGGCTTTTCCAAACTTCTGGGGTCTCCATTGCAGCTTTGGGCTTTACCCTCACAGCTTTACACATTGCCCTTTCAGGAGCAACTGCCTGACCTCCCAGGCCTTTTAAAATTGGGGTGGCAGCCTTCTTAACCCGACAACTTCTGCATTCTGCGTGTGCCTAAAACCAGTACCACTTGGATGCTGCCAATATCTGCAACAGTAGCCAAGTGTCCCTCTCTCTTGGCTGCAGGGGTTGAGTGCCTGGATCACTTAGCACTCTGAATTCAATTCTGAGGAGCAAATCTTCTATGCTGCCAGCATTCTGGAACATGGTGCTCTGCAACTTTTTTTTCTCTCAAAGCAAAGTTTTTCGCTCTTTAGAATATCAATCATTGTTGTTTGTCATTAAAGGAAGTTTGTGGGTGCATTCATTTCATCTTTTGTGTTGAGGTCTGGCCCTCTGTAGAGGTGCCTGTCTCCCCCATGGTTGCAATGTATCTGGTCTTCCGCACCGGCTCCTTTGAGGGTCTAGCCCTTTCTGACTGCCTATAACAGGTTTCTAACAGCTGTCCACAACATTTTTATCTCCTGCACTGACTCCTTTGAGGGCCCAGCCCTGTCTGATTGTCTGTTAGTGTCTATCTAATTTAAGTGTCTATAATATATGGTGCTGTCTTAAAAGGGGAGTTGTGGTAACCCTGATTTATAGTTGGTCAAAAACATAGATCTCAACCTAGTACATGAGATTAGTGGCAGAAATGGGAGATAGCTATATGGAACTGGGGTCTTAACCTGTGGGACCTGATGCTGTCTCTAAATGCAAGATGTCAGAATGAACTGAATGATGCACACCCAGTTGATGCCTGCTAGAGAACTACTTGTTGGCAGGGAGAAATCCCTACTCCTTGGTGACCAGAGGTGAGGTGCTGTGGGTTGGGCACAAGTTTGTCACCAGAAGAGACAGAAACTTTCAGGCCCAGGCTTCTATGCTTAAGAGGAGGTAAGCTGCTGCCTCTTTTACAAGACTGTTAAGGTACAGTCAAAGGTGTTTCTCTTTCCTTTCAGCTAAGGCTCTAGAGAAACAAGGACTGAATTCTATGCTGAGGGATGTGCCTGCTACCTCTGAACATGTGATTCAGACTTCCAACTGAGCATGCTCAGGAACGTTCCGTTCCCAAGGCTACCTGTGATAAATCTTCCCTAGAAGAATATGTGTAAGTTTGCCGCAATGAAAGCCTAAATACCATGATCTAAGTGTGTTAATCACATTTTACTTGGCTGTTTCCTGTTCTTAGCCAGGATGGAAGCTCCACAAAAGCAAGGGCATTACACCATCACCTCTGTTTCCTTGAGGCCAAAAAAAGCAGCTGATCGTGATCTAAGAAAAGTTTAATAAATACTTGTTTATGCATGAAAATGTCAGCAGGCTTGCTGGACCTTGTCCCATCCCTACCGAGCTGAAAAGCCAGGCCAGATTTGGTTTGCGTTTTCTTAGCATCTCCAATTGTTTTCTGCTTAATGTCTTTTGCCTTCATTCATAGACCCAGAGCAAAAGAGTAGAAAGGGGGTGCAGTGAACCTACCTTCTTTAGTTTCCCCAGGAACGCTGCCCCTTCCTCCCAGCTGCACTCCAAGCCCAGCCTTGGAATGGAAGGTTTCTTTCTGCATAGTGAGCCAGACCCGAGGCTGTTTAGACAGGCCAAGGCCAGGTTTCAGCCATTCTTAGTGCTTTCTTCAAATGCACAGTGAGAGTTTCAGGATTCCGATCAAGTGTGTCAACCCAATCACTCTTGCATTTAAAAACAGAAGCAAATTAGCATTTTGCCCCTAGGCTACATTTGGCCTTGGCAAGTTATTGATTTACTGATCTGGATTTCAGAATCTGATTGGTGGTTATGCTTTCCTTCCAGCCTGGTAACCTTGAATTGGAAATTGTCCCAATGCACCTTGCCGGGTGGACCCGACTACTCCGATTGGCCTGAAGCTCATTCAGTAGATGGTACCTACAGGGCATCTACTCTTGTAGAGCAGCGGAAAGCGAGAGACAGGAAAGTTTTGCCCTGGAGGGGCATGGTGGGGGGATAACACCTCGGAGAAGTGAATTGCGTAGGGTGTTGGGAGGTGATAAATACATACTTTGCAGGAAAGCAAAGGTAAACAGAGGCAGAGAGGTTGGGGGTCTGGCAGAGGCTGCAGTTTTAAACAGAGGAGCCCATTTAGAACTCACACCGGAAGGAGATCCGAGAGTCAGCCAGGTGAGGGTTTAAAGGCCGAGCATCCCAGAGGGAGTGACTAATACCACGGTCCCTGGGGTGTGGCGGACAGCAGCAGGACCAGAGCTGGTGAGTGTGACAGAGGGCGGTCTAGGAGTCCTGGGGGCCTGGTCGTTTGGCCCTTATAAGGCCCCAGTGTTTCCTCTGAGTGAAGAGAGGAGACAGGGACCATCTGAAAGGAGCACTGAGGCAGTGCTTAAGTGAACATACCTGAGGTGCACGGGTTGGAGCTGGAGGGCCAGCTATGGCACCACCCCGGCAGTCCAGGCCGGAAACGAAGGTAAGAAGGAGCTGGCAAAATGGTGACAAGTGGTTATTATTACAGACGGCCAAATTAGGTAGGAATATTGAGGCACTCATACAGGAGTAGGCCCTCGAGGGAGTCAGCACAAAAGATAAGAACACATTAAAACTGTGGCCAGAGGTGCGTCTGTCAGGGGGCAGGCCCCGAGGTAAAGGCAAATCGACCAGGCCTCCATCCTCCCTGAGAGATAAACAATAAAATAACATTAACATCCCGTTGCCCTGGTGGGTGGCCAGAACCCCGTTCATCTCTTCCTAAAAAGGTCCTTGTTCTTTCCTTGTACACTTGCTGTGTGACCTGCTTCCCCATTGGCTCAACATTACCTGAACAGCTGAACTTGGAGTCTTACTGATCATAGTTTTGTCCCGAGTTGTGACCCCCTCTTATCATTTTGCTCTATAACAGTTCATCTGGGGGCTGGGGATATAGCTCAGTGG
The DNA here is from genome assembly GCA_004027595.1 of Dinomys branickii. Lineage (NCBI taxonomy): Eukaryota > Metazoa > Chordata > Mammalia > Rodentia > Dinomyidae > Dinomys > Dinomys branickii. Next base: position 35,647 of record PVLD010019647.1, read on the forward strand.
AATAAGTGCTTGCCTGGCAAGCACAAGGTCCTGAGTTCGATCCCTAGTACCGCAAAAAAAAAGAAAAAAACAAAACTATGTCTCTATAACAGTTCATCTGTAAAGCGGGGTCTGCAAAAGCTCTCAGGAGCTATTGTTAGTGCCCAGTGCATTTTCCTACTCTTAACCTCTGTAGCTCCTCAGAAATCATTCTTTGACTTTGGCGAACATGAACTTAGC
>PVLD010019648.1:0-35865 GCA_004027595.1 Dinomys branickii
GCTCCCCTTTCTGCAGGGCTTCTGTCTCCCCAGGCCCTGCCCCAGGACCAGAGAGGTCCCCACCCACCGTGCAGGCCAGAGAGCTGAGGTCTGCTTCATGACAGTGGACAACCCTGGGAGTCATGCTCACTAGAAGGTCTTCCCCCTGAAGAATTGCTCCCTGTTCCAGCAGCGTCACAATGTGGTACCTAACGCAGCTGGTGCACTGGGGGCAGCCAGTGTGCCCTTGACACCCTTGACTGGGCAGTGGTCTGTGTGGGACATCGCAGAGGACTGAGGATGCCGGTCATGGTCAGATTTCTGTTTGCTCACACAGGGAAGCTCACTCATTAGAACCGGTGATGACGGTTCTGTCCAACCAAAATTGTTTCAACCAAAAAAAATTTATATGATACACAGGATAGCTAGGATAATTATACTACTAATATTTGTTAGTTTATTAAAAGGAACTGCTCATGTGTAATTGTTTAATAAATCTTGCATGCCTATATCTGGTTACATGTGCCACCATTTTGAAGATGACAGTATGTAACATAACAACCATTGTTAATATCCCATCACCACATTTTGAAATTCTGTATCATTTATTGTTCTCTATGCTGTTTTGTTTATGTGTTTGTATTTGTTATTTTGGGGTTTTTTTAAATGAAAAACAAAATTTATATGTATACATAAGAATAGCTGGAATAGGTGTATTGCTGATGTCTGTGGTTTATTGACAGGAAAAGTCCATGCTTAAAATTTTTTTTCTTGACTAATTTCCCACGCTTGAATTTGGTAATCAGAATGACTATTATGCAGTATAAGAACCATTGTTGAACTCCTATCATCTTGTGTGGTGAAGCTCTGCATCATTTCCAATTTTCTTTATTACTTGTTACTGTCTTTGGTTGTTTGATCAATCTTACATTCTTATATCTGGTGGACTGAGCAAGTTCGCTGTGTGTACTGTAGCAACAACTGTTAATTCCTATCATTTTGTTTTGAGGTCATGTATCATTTTTGTTGTTTTTGTGTTTTCTGATTTTGTCTTCATTATTGTTTTGTTAGTTTTTTAATTTTAAAGTAAAAAAAATTAAAGAAAAACAAAATTGTTTCCCATCAATCAGACCTGTGCCAGATCTTTGTGTTGCTCAGGATGCACTGCAGTCAGGTCAGTCGGGGCAGTGGGAGGCCCTGCTGGGGAGGGAGGGGACACAGACAGAGGAGCTTTCACAGACATCACTTTCCTCAGCCAGCTCAGAAACAATTCTAGCACACACAGGCATGTACATACGCATGTGGGCTTGCATGCATGTGTACACACTGGTGCGTGCAAACACACAGGCCTGTACACATGCAATACATGTACACAAGTGTATGTGCACACATACATGTTGTATACACATGCACAACCATAAAATGCACCTGCCTTCGAGCACACACAAGTGTACGTAGATACACATACAGGCCTGCACACAGGCACACCACACTGTGGTGTGATGACCCTCTCTGTCATGAAGATGCTATTTGCACTTTTAACCCCTCTCCAACTATGAATTCCCACATCTCACCCCCAGAAATTAAGTGCATGGAGCAGGTTAGTGAGCCTCTGCCAATCTCTGTGTTTACTTGGCAAAGCAGGCTCTTTCTTTGCTGGATGGTTGCTGGTGTTAGTCATAGGATTCATGTGGTTTCCTTCCAGGGAACGGGAATGAATGAGGACAGTCATTCAGCGAGCCCAGGAAAATTGCAGGTTTCAAGGGTGCCCTGAGGTGTTTGGGATAGGACCGCAGGAAGGAAGAGACTCCACAGGTGGGGAGTATGGGGTAGAGGGGCTGTCAGGGAACACAGGGCAGCAGGAAAAGGGGGAGACCCTCTTGTTCTACCCCAACTATCTTTATGGAGGCCCGGCCTTCCTGAGAGCCAGGGGAAGTGAGCCCTGGGGAGTGAGGGGCAAGAGTCTGAGCTACGCCTGTCCTGAGCCTCCAGACCCCAACTCTGGCGGTGAGCCTCACTGCTCCCACTGGACTCAGCCAGCAGGTGTGAGCACATGCCTGTGATGACCTCTGTCACCCTGACACCCCAGCCTCGGCAACAGTGCTCCCCTGCAGGAGTGCCGTGATGCCGTGGTCACCAGCTGTGCCTGCCTGGACTGGAGACCACGTCCTTTTCCCTCCTGCTGTGGGACTGTGAAGACAGAGCAAGCCACCAACCCATGGTGGGACACAGGGGCTGTGCCACACAGCAATCACCTTCGTGACCATGTGAAGTTGGCCTGTGCCACACAGCAGGCATGACAGTAGTGCCATCTCCTGCCACACTGTGCTGTGCCCTGCATGACCCACAGGGGCACGCTGTACCTGCTGTGCCCTCTTCCACACCACCCAACTCCAAGCCACAGCACACTCCGACACACCATGCTGTGCTATAGAGCACAGCGCCGCTGCCTCTGAGTCCCCAGAGAAGGGCGAGAACCTGCCTGGAGCAGAAGCCTGGGCAGAATCGGGCGCGGTGCCCTCTACCTGCCTCTGTGCTTCACACGCTGCCAGGTCAACCAGATGGTCAGACTCTGCCCAGGCAGCCACCTGAAGAGTGTCGTGCCCATCAGGCTCTGGGTTCCTGGGAGCTGTGCCCCCGGGATCACTGGATGTGACCTCTGTTGAGAGGACTACACAGTGACCCAAACTGCTCAGCTCCTCCTTTTCCTCAAAAACCTTTGTTCCCCTCTAGAAAGACTGAAACCCGTTTTTCAAATTCCACAAGCCACAGTGTCTGCATTACCCAGCTGGGCCGTGAGGAGTGGCAGATGTATGGATGTGTGAATGTGTGGCAGGGCCCGGGCTCTGACTACACTGCAAGCAGATATTTACCCAACAACAGTCTTCTCCACTGAGGGTACCAGTGATCTCATGGTGAGGCTGAGTGGCACAGAGCTTTGGTCCTTCCTGTCACCCTGGCCCATGTCCACATGGACAGGCTCCTATGCCCCTGCTACCAGCTGTCCTCAGAAAATCATGCCAATAGCCTCACATCTCCTCAGCCCCAGCTGTGGGTGCATATGCAGCCTGATCAGCATGAGCTCTTGCTGCTGGGCACAGCACCTGCTGGGAACCGGGGAGCTTAGAGGACCAGGTGACACTGCAGGGCCCACAGCCACATGGAGCACCCCAGCCTGCATCCTCTCCTGGGCCCCATGTCCAGCCAGCTTCCTCCATGGTGACCTCTGGTCATTCATCAAAAGCAGATTCTGGGGCTCCTTCCCTGGCTTTCAAGGGCTTCTCTCAAACTCAGGCTCCTTGGTGGCCTCCTCAGTCACACTCGCAAGCTTCTGTCCCCTAAACCTGGCTCTTCTCCCTGCCCGCTGGTGCCCAGGAGGAGCTGTGGGATGAGTGTAACCATCTCATCTGACTCCACACGCAAAGTGGAGATGGAGCCACAGCCTCTCCCGTCCCAACTCCCCTGCTCTTCCTCCTCTTCTCTGTGCCAGGAAAGCCCCTCTGTAAGCTGTCACCCACAGCAGGAACAAGGTCCTTGCATCCCTGTCCTCCTGTATGTCCTCACTGCCAATCATGCCACATTGTCCCCAAACACATCTGGGTCCATTCTGCACCTCCACCATCACTCCTGGGCTTGTCTCCCACCTGGCCTTGGCCCCGTGCCCCTGTCCCAGAGCTGCATAGAATATGCTGGTCCCATGTTCCAATTCCCAAACTGGATCCACTCCCTCTTCTCCTACCACCTGCACAGCCCCCTACAGGCTTTGTCAAGCAGCTGTGGCCTTTTGCTCTGGCACTGATGGTTCCTGGCAGTCCTCTCTCCCCTCTCTGCTCTGCAAATCTCTTCTCTCCCACATGCCCCAACTTCAGCGGCTCCCTCCCACCTAACAGCGGCAGGCCCTACCCCACCAGTGCAGAGCTTGGGGCTCCCTCATGGTCCCTAGGTCCACAGTGAGCACCTGGGAGATGCCTCAAGGGGAACCTCCCTCCCTCAGGTTACAGCTCACCCCTGGCTGGGCCGGAAGGACCCGCCTGTAGGGTCCTTGCATTCCCCCCACATCCTGGGGTCCAATTCTGAGAACCCTCACCTGCTGGGGACCTCAGAACCAACAGAGGAGCCAGGTATGCTGATGCACAGCAGGGATGCCGTTGCTCTGGGAATCCGAGGCCGGAGGAGTGCACATTTAAGGCTATCCCGGGCATTGTAAAAGACCACATCTCAGCAAAAAACAAAACTGGTCTGGGGATGTAGCTCAGTGTGAAGGCCCTGGGTTCAATTCAAAGTACTGCAAAGAACATCAAACCTATTAACTAGAAAGCAGAAGGTTTTCTCTCTGGTCTGCATTCTGCCATGGCCACTTTCCTCCTCTCCCAGGGAGTGGGTGGAATTGGAAGCGCCAGTGCTCGCTACACTCTGCTCTCCTATGAGTCACCCCAGTTCCGGCATCTTGTTCCTGGGTTCTTGCAAAACCACCGAAAGAACAATCAGCAGCCAGGGTGCAGAGTTCACAAGGGTGAAACGGGGTCTCCTGGTGCTGAGGGTCAGGTCCACCCCCAAATGCAAAGACAAAGAACATCCAGGGATGGTGTTGCCAGAGTAGTGTCGGAGTCCCGGTGAGAGCCAGCCTTTGAGTCAGCACCACAGTCTGATTCACACTCAAGGTATTTGGGGAAGGAGTGGCCAGGCTGCCGAGCTGCCCCAGCTCTCCCTTGGCAATGGATCTTGGAGTCTCTTTGTTCTACCTCAATAATGCAGATAATCCCAGTGTTGCCAACAACCCAGTGAGGATCTTGGATAGCCAGAGTGCTCTACATCCAGTGCTCAGGACTAACAAAGGAGCCTTCCCGCTGCTGGGTGCTCACTGCCGAGCCCTGTCTGCATAGAACCGTGTCGGGTGTCTCTCCGTGCTGTGTGTTTGGGTAAAACCGTCCTAGACGGTCCTTGCCCTAGCTGGCACGGATGTCTCTGAATTCTTCCTATTCTGCTACTATTGCATTTGCACTCTGTGGAGGAAGAGTGCCAGGGCTGTGTGACAATGTGGGCAGCGGTGTGCAGCTGGGCAGCACGAGCACCCTGTGAGCATCCTGGTGGCACCACCTGAGAGCAGCAGAATAGGAACCCTCCCGATTCATTTCTGTAGAGCTACCTGGTGAGAACTGGACTTGTGTTCACGTAAAGGCAGCAAGGCAGGCTTCCCTAGGACAGGGACTGGTCAACACTGTCCTCATGGCCACCAGGACAAGCCATGTCTTAATCCAGTCCATCCCCAAAGTCTACGGGCAGGAGCCTCAGTGTGGGTGTGAAGCAGGCTCAAGATCTCTGCCTGACTCTTCAAGAGCTCTCTTTTTTATGAAATATGCATAAGAAATGGAATGGGAGCAGAGAGCACTCCCAGTGCTCAGTCAGGGCACTGTGGTGCTGTTTCTGTTGTTCTCCTTTTATTCCAATGAAGCCCATTTTTTATTAGTTAAATTTACTGGTACATTTTAGGTATACATAATGCTCACATTCCTCACAGGAAGTCTGTACCTGTAGAGGCTATGTATTTCCATCCAAGGAAGAAGACCTTTTCCCCTGACACCGGGTACCTCCCTTTCCCGCTCCCCACCGCCCCGTTTTTCTCAAGAAACGTGACAGAGATCAGGCTGAGCTCCACTGTCTGGGGATAGCCCCTACTCTGGTATGAGACCAGATGAATGAAAATATCTTTCTAACCATTTTGCTCTCAAATCAAGCAGAAATTAAATGTTCTCCATAACCAGACTGTTTTCCTTTAAAAAAAAAAAAAAAACTTTTGCTTTAAGTCTATATAGACAGAGCCCTGTTCTATTCATTAAATACTGTGCCTGGTGATTCTATTGAAAGTCAGTTTATAGATGCTCCAAAGTACTGACATCCAACATCTAAAGCAACTGCATGAAAAGCATTTCTACTAGAAGTTTCTTTCCTGAAAGAAAAAAGTCAGTAGATTCAGCATAAAAATATAAAACTTCTGCACATCAAAATACAATACATTAAAAAAACAAGTTTGATAAAAGCTATCTCTGACAAACCAACAGCCAACATTATAATAAACGGATGAAACCTGAAAGCTTTCATTCTAAAATTAGGAATAAGACAAGGATGTCCACCCTTACCACTCCTATTCAACATAATGCTGACAGCATTAACCAGAGCAATTAGACAAGAGAGAGAAATAAAAGGAATACGGATAGGAAAGGAAGAAGTGAAATTACCAATATTCACAGGTGATATGATACCCTATATAGAAGACCCCCAAAACACCAAAAGACTTCTAGGTTTAATAAACAAGTTGAGTAGCATAGCTGGATACAAACTCAACACTCAAACATCAATAGCATTCTTGTACACAACCAACCAACTCACTGAGAGAGAAATTAGGGAAACAACACCCTTCACAATAGCATCCCAAAAATGAAATATTTAGGAATCAGTCTAGCAAAGCAAGTAAAAGATCTATACACTGAAAATTACAGTACACTGAAAAAGGAGATCAAAGAAGATATCAGAAAATGGAAAAATATTCCTTTCTCATGGATAGGAAGAACCAACATTGTGAAAGTGGCCATGTACCAAAATTATTGTACAGATTTAATGTAATCCTGATAAAAAATATCATTAGCATACCTCACAAGTCTAGAGAAAAATAATCCTAAAATTCATTTGGAAACAGAACACACCTAGAATACCAAAGGCAATCCTGAGCAACAAAGGCAAGGCAGGAGGCATCACAAATCCTGACTTGAAACCATCCTACAAAGCTACTGTGATAAAATCAGCATGGTACTGGCACAAAATATACCTGAGGATCAATGGAATAGATTAGAAGATGCAGACACAACTACAAAAAACACTCATCTAGACCTTATCTTTGACAAAGGGGCCAAACACATTCACTGGAAGAAAGATAACCTCTTTAAAAAATGGTGCTGAGAAAACTGGCTTTCCACATGCTAAAGACTAAAACTAGACCCATGCCTATCACCATGCACTAAACTAAAATCAAGATGGATCAAAGATCTAAATATTAAAACAGAAACACTAAATCTACTAGAAGAGAAAGTAGGTAGAAATCTTGAAGATATCGAGGTAGGAAGCTAGTTCATGAACAAAACCCAAACTGCATGGGAAGTACTTCAAAGAATCAAAACCTGAGATCTCATCTTATTAAAAGGCTTTTTGCACATCAAAAATGATCACCAACAGAATGAAAAGTCAACCCACAGAGTGGGAAAAATTTTCAGCTGACTGTCCCTCAGACAAAGGACTTCTATCTAAAACATATAAAGAATTGAAACAATCAGGCCCCCAAATTCAAAAACCCAATCCAAAAATGGGGATCTGAGATGAATGCATACTTCTCAGATGAAGAAATGCAAATAGCAAATAAATATGTGAAAAAATGTTCAACATCATTGGTCATTCAAGAAATGCAAATTAAAACAACACTGAGATTCCATCTCACCCCCGAGAAAATGGCTATCATCAAGAAACCAATAACAAATTCTGGAGGGGCTGTGGGAAAAAGGAACCCTTCTCCACTGTTGGGAGTGTAGACTGGTGCAACTACTATGGAAATCAGTGTGATGATTCCTCAAAAAACTAAGATTAGAGGTCCCATTCCACCAGCCATTCCCCTTCTGGGTATTTTCCCAGAAGAATTAAAAACATTGTACTACAGCGATATATGTGCACCCACGATTATAGCAACACAATTTGTAATAACTAAATCTTGGAAACAACCCAAATACCCATCAGCTGAGGAATGGATAAAATGATGTGGTCTTTTTATATGCTAGAGTACTAATCAGCAATGAGGAAGGATAAACTACATACTTTTGTAGATAAATGGATGCAACTAGGGGTCATACTCTTAAGTGAAATAAACCAGGCACACATGTGTAAGCAGCATATTGTCTCCCTAGTGTAAGAAGCTAAAAGAGTAAATAAGACCCAAAATGTACAATAGATATTGTGAAATGGGAAGAAACTGCTCAGAAGGAAAGAGACACTGGAATGGGGGAAATGAGAAGAGGAAGGCAAAAACAAATATATATATATTGAAGACAATACGTCACATACTAACCATTGTTGCCCTCCTACAATCTTGTTTTGAAATTTTATACCACTGTTTTTTCTTTTCTTTAAAACAAAAATGTAAAAAAAAAAATTCCTGCTTCCAAAGAATCTTTAAGAGTAAATTCATGTAACACCAGAGTCAAAAACAAAAGAATGCTACATTCAATTTAGTAAGCCATAAGGTCATCCTTCAAAAATATGCTCAGAGGAAATCTTGGAAGGAATGAGTGCATTACAGTAGCCATCACCACGGTTCATTTCTTTCCTCTTCTTTAAAATATTGTTGTATTTCCCAAAATATTTTCCAGTAAGCATATATTATTTTACAACAATTAGACATTCTCTTAAAGCTATCATGGTATACACTCTCTTTAGTTGCTAGGACACTGGTATGCAGTGGTTTGCAAATAGTCGTCCAGGAAGAATGTCTTTGCCTGTGGCCCAAGGTGATCCGCCTCAGTACACATCCCCTGCAGGACATGGCTCAGCACTACCTGCCACCCCATCTAAGGCTCTTGACTGTGACACTAGTGTGCCAGTTTGTTCACACCTGTCTCCTGCCAGGAAGACAGCTCTTGGGACCGAGTCTTATCCCTTGCTGTGTCTCCAGTCCCTTCCACAGTTTCCGGAATGCAAGTATACACTCAATAAGTATTTGCTGCATGAATAAATAGTGTACACTGGGCGTTAAATATGTTCTTGCTGAATAAGTATGAGCGACAACAGAGAGGACCAAGCTGTATGATGCACACATACCCACTCCCCAAGATGATTATAATGTGCAGGTACTGCAAACATATACCCATAAAACACCAGAAACAATGGGGCCAGATATCTGTGGCTGGGGGCTCAGGGAGAGCACCTCACGCAGCACGAAAGTGGAGTAGCTCATGGAGAACGACACACAAGCACAAGTGCCCACTTATAACAGAGCTGCAAGCAGCCTGCCCTCTGACCCCCAGGGCTGAGCGTAGGAGAGTACAGCACACAGCAGACACCCTGTGACACAGGCTGTGGGCACAAGACAGGAGTCCAGCCTGGGTTCTCACCCTCCCAGGACCCCTGGAGCAGAACAGAGGAGCTAGCTCCCCAGGTGAGAGCTCCTACTGAGGGTTTGGTGGATCAAGGACCAGTGCCATGCACTTTCTTCTTCTTGCCTCTCCCGTGGAGCCAGCCAGCTCAATCTAGGCAAGGAAGATCCTACCAGCTGCCGGTGACATTGATGACATCATCCTTTATAAGGCAGCTGTGGGATGGCTTTTCTGTGGAAGCAGCCTTGCCTCTGGAAACAAACTTGCATGCACCAGCTGTCACACTCTGCATCTTGGATGAAGGACCAAGGATCTACCTGGCTCCCCCACCCCCTTGGCTCCCCGACCATGCAGATCAGGATTATGAGTCTCAGGATAGTGTCAGGCACCTTATCCTAGCATGACCAGCACAAGTAAACCACAGGGAGAGCCCTTTGCCTGATATCTGGCCTCAGCTAATGCATGCATTTTTTGAGGTGCTGGGGATGGAAGCCAGAGCCCCTGACAGGTAAGCAAGTGCTCTGCCCCTGCACGACACCACTGCATTTTGACAATACCACATGCATTTATGCAACACCAGCTGTGTGCCTGAGACTGTGCCGGGCCTGCATGCCATGATGAACTGCAAAATACAGCCCCAAAATTCCCTGGGCAGGTCAGCAGGAAAGATGCAGTAGGCAGGAAGAGGATACATTCACAGCAAAGAGAGAACTGCAGCTAATTTCATGACCAGCTCATGACCTCGTTGCCCATTATCAGGTCAGCTCTGAGAGGAAAGAGATCCTTCCTGACACATGTCTGAGTTTAGAGGGTATCTACTCACTGTAGGCTGTTAGAAATGTGTTGAATTAATACATGTATTCTGTTCTGCAAATTTTCAAGCTTCACAAAGAATATTGTAGACTATGAGTTTATGATCATAAAAAAGAAATAGCTAAAATACTTCTGCATCTGTGCAAGAAAAAGGGGAAAAGTGGGAAAGAAAAGAATCATCTAAAAATTCTCAATAGTCTTGACTGCTTCATAATTATTGCACACATTTTAAGTTAGGGAACCAAAGCCACTCTCCCACTGACTCCCCACGTCACAGGGAGGACTGTGACACCATTTTCCTTTCGCCCTCTCTTCAAGAACCCAGGTTGAATGTCAGGCTGAGACAGGTATCTCAGCTCCATGTGTTAACCCATAAGAGAAAGCACACCGGCCCCCCACCCATTACCTCTCAATAAATCCACAGGTCCTTTTCAGTGGCCTGACAGGTAATGGCACTTATGTGCTCTGGCAAAGTCATGACCACTTAACCAAAGCAATTAAGCTGTGCCTTGCTCTTGAGGTTGGAAGATTGACTGGTCATAACATTCGTTCTTCCAATGAAACTGACAAAAAGGTAATATTCGTACTTCCAGATCGTGCCCAATATTGGTGTCCGAAAAGCACCTTCTATCACTGTTCCTCGCACATGTTTTTCCTCTGAGACATAGAAATAACCCAGAGTGGGGGCTGCTCAGGGAGGTATCACCCAGAACGGGCGGACCCTAGACCCCGGAGGGCTTCTCAAAATGAGGACCAGGCTTCAGTGAGAACTGCAAGATCCACAGAAAAGAAATGCTGCATAGAATCCAATCTGCTCCAAGCCGGAAGGATGCCCCAGGTCATGGTTCTCCCCCCACCTCTCCAAGGGCCTAAGTGGAGGGTGGGAGAGGGAGCCAAGCCAGCACCTTAGAGGTAGCAAGGGGTAGGTTGAGCAGGGCCTTAGCATGTCTTCTTGAAGCCAGAGGTAGCAGACCAAAAGACAGGCATGCTCTTAAATAGCTATGTTAAATAAGTTAGAAGTTACCTGTAGCATTAAATAAAAATGTTTGTTTTTAAACAAGTATGTAGTCTGTTTGCCCTCTCAAAGGTGTGAAATAATGTATACTTCTCTCTACCAATGCACGCTTACTAAATAAGGTGTTATATTAAAAAAATCTTTACCAATTTGGTGGACAGAAATTACCTCATGGCTTTGCCTGTTTGTGGTGCTGGGGGTTGGAACCTCAGGCCTTCAAGGGCAAGCCCTGTCCCACCAAATGCACCCCAGTCCCAGTGCTGCCATTGTCATGTGTGTTTCCTAGCGGAGTTGGAGGTGTCCCTGCTCTCCCATTAACCTATTATATTCTTCTTGTTGTCACTTGCTGCCTCCTCTGAGGACCGTGGCTTGAACACACATCATGAGTGTCCTGTGTGGCATTAGTGAACATGTATGAGCTCCTATAGCTCCTCTTTTGGAGGTTCTTGGGGTGGCAATGAGACTGAACTCCAGCATGTGCGTGGAGCCAGGACCTCCACCCTCAGCATCTCTCCGAGGACTCAGGTGGCAATTCCACATACCCTGCTCCTCTGATGCCACTGAGAGGATGACAGAGAGGTCCATGTCCCCGAGGGGGCCATCACTTATGGCATGGGGCATGCACTGGTGCCCTGAGTCTCTGAGCAAGGACACACAGCTGCAGATCTTCCCCTGTTCCTGCTCCTGAGAAATGCAGCCCTTCCCTGTGCCTCTTTCCTCTGTAACTCCTGAGCAACACAGCACCCCTGCTTCTGCACTGATAGGAAAAGGTCCAGCATCTGCCCACCCACAGCCTCACCAACACCTCAGGGGGGCGTGGGAAAGGACAAAGAAGATGCAAGGTGGCCGCTGGGACTGAACATTTGTCAAACCTGCTTTTTTGTTTGGGCTACCTTGGTCTTTTCTTGGTGTGTGTGAGTGTGCGCGTGTGCACATGAGCATGTGCAGACATGGGCGTTTGTGTGCGCCCGGGAGAGAGAATGTTTAATCCACACACATGTAAGGATGCTCTGTGTGATTTCCCTGCTCATGCAGCAAACACAGATTCCCCGGGAGTAGAGAAGGTGCCATCCCCAGACCTGCGTTCCAGAGACTGAGCATCAGAGCTGGATTGGCGGCAAGCACTTACCCCACTGAGCTGTACCTCCAGCCCATCAGAGCTGGATTGGGGTGTGGTGATGGCACGATGACCAGAGCACCAGTGGTCACAAGGGTCACTGTCATGGTCATGCATGGTGTAGCACTAGGAGCAAGTGTGGAATCAAGAGTTGTAACTCAACTGTCTGGTTCCTCAGCCAAAGCTTTTTCCATTAATCACAGAAAGAGCCATTAGGACATTTTGGTGAGCAAAAACAGTTCCTGGCTTGCTGCCTTTTTTAAGAGGCAGAAAACATGGAGGACAGTAACTCTGTGGCCTTGTAGACAGGTCTCACTGTGGGCCAAACAGCTGGTTGTCTCTCCTGAGACACAGTAGCCAGGTCTCCAGGAAACCGTTTATCAAGAGCAAAGCAAGTGATCCCAACATCCAAATGATCTTAAAATCCACATACACAAAAATTTGCCTGAAAATCTTGCCCTCTTTTTTCTCCTTTCCCCTATCAAACTCTCTTGCCATGCTTCTGGGAAAGTTCAAGCAGGCATATTTCGGTGGAGGCAAGGGAGCCAGAAAGGGCCCAGACCCTGGTGTCTGAAATACCTGAGGAAGGACAAAGTTTTCTACAACCATTCAGAAAACAGAGAGCTAAAGCACAACACCCAGAAAAGCTCTGCACATACACATATGTACTCAGACACACACTTACAAAGACACGCATGTCCACATACACATGTACTCATACATACGTGGACAAAGACGTACACATACATGCATGCACTGGTAGACAAAGGCACACCTGTGCACATACACAGGTACATGGACATACACAGACATACGCACACACACATACTGCATGCACCAATAGACAAAGTCACACAGGAGCACATACAGGTGCATGCACACAGCTATTCCCTGAAGATGTTACAGCTGAGCCCCAGGCTTGGAGGAGCAGGGTTTGGAGTGGGCAGCATGCACTGAAGACAGGAGGGACCCTACAGGCAGAAGGCACAGGAAGGGGGTCCAGGGACACAACCTGCAACCTGAATGACTTCACAGGCTTATAAAATGCTTGCCGTGGTAATAAAAGACTCAGCCATGACACTCGGCATTTGCAAAGCTCAGGGCACATGGACCAAGCTGTGTTCCTTTTCAAGGGACATTTCTATGACAGCAGGACTGAAGAAACTGCTGAGTTCAAAAGCATATGCTACAGAGCCCTCTGTCCCCCTTTCCCACCTTGATCCTTTTTGAGGTCAGGCCAGCTCCCCACGCCCTGCCAGTGTTTGCCAGAGCACAGAGCATCAGGTGATTTTCCCACCCTGCCGTTCCCTAGGAGACAGGACAGTTGTGAGGTGAGCAGTCCTGGCCATTGCTTCCTGCTCCAGCCTCTTTACAGGCCGGAGAAAGCCATGAGGGCTGGCACAGGACTCATGGCTGTCCTCCAGGGCTGACAGGAGCTCCAGACTTCCAAGAAATAGTTCAGGCTATCATTTGCTGGGGCAGATTCTCCCAGGGAGCAAGGACACACATAGGTCAGAAAACAGAAATGGAGCAAGTACTGCGTGGGGGAAGAGTGGAGTTGGGAAGGGGTGGGTGGAGGCTGCAGTCAGCGCCAGGTTCCTTGGTGGTTTCCTGGGGACTCACTTCCACTGCCTCGGCTGGCACATCTGCAGAGAGGGGCTGTTCATCGGTCACAAGCTGCTGACAATAACTGCCACGCATTAGTTCAAGACCAGGACGTGCTCTGTGAGTGTCGCCTCTTGCTCCAAGGCATTTCATAGTGTACAGAATATCTCCCAAGCCTGCCCACCACCCATGCACCCTAGGAGTGGACGGAGGATAGGGACGGAGGTGATCTTCAGTCTCATTCCACAGCTGGACAGTAGGTTTAGCAGGATCACAGCACAGGAACAGGCCAGTGTGCACTAGAAGGTGCTGAACCTGGAGCTCTGTAAGCTGTGAGTGGAGAGTCAGGGTGATCCAGACAGTGTGGAGATCTCCAGAGTCCTGGAGCCACAGCAGCAGGTCTGGGTGTGACCACTATGGCTCCCAGGCAGAACCAGAGCTCCCTGAGACACAGGAAGAGGACTGGGGGGCAGGGGAGAGTCTTGGAGGAGTAAGAGAGCCTCACACAGGAAGAGCTGGGACTTGGCATGCATGGTCAGTGCTTGCTCTCCACCCAAAGGGGAGAGCATCACCTAGGGGCCCTGCACACCCAATGGCTGGTCTGTCTGTTCAGTTATTCAAAGGCATATCACACTGCTTCAGAATAAATCTGCCTTGTGATTAGGTTAACTGATCAAATTCTGGAAGCCAAGTAACTTCAGAGAAACAAAATTTTTTAGTAAAAATAAATCCCACGCAATACTTAAGACATTCTTACAATTAAAATTTTTGATATGTATCTGAAATTCAAGTTTAGTTGGGCATCTTGGCTTTTTGAAGATTTTTGTGGTGTTTTTATTTGTTTGTTTGTTTGTTTGTTTGTTAAATACAGCCACTACGTCTGTTAGAAATTGACTCATGTGGTCAGCAGTATAAATGCACCATAAGAAATAGGACCTAAAGACAACAGGCTGTCAGCAACAAGGACTTTCAAAGGAATTGATGCCCATTGCTAATACATGCAACTACCAGAGCATCACATTGTACACCGTAAGTATGTGTGCTTTCTCACATGCCAGTTTAAAATTAAGCTAGGCGTGGTGGCACATGCCTGTAATCCCAGAACTTGGGAGGCTGAGGCAGAGGATCATTGTGAGTTTGAGGCCAGCCTGTGCTGCTAAGTGAGCTCAAGCCCAGCCTGAACTGCATGGCGAGACCCTGTCTCAAAAAGATAGATAGATAAATAAATAAATAAATAAATGGACAAACTAATACAATAAAATCATAAAAATTTTAAAGTAAATATATTTTTAAAAGACAGTTTGACATTGTATATTGACCTCTCAGCCAAGCCAGGCTGATGTGGACCAGGTTTCTATGCAGTTGGGTGGCATGGAGTGGGCTGTGGTATCAAACAAGCCCAGCCATTCCTGGATATGGGCTGTCACTGCTCAAACACCCTGTCTCTCAGAGGAGGAAAGAAGGTCCTGGGCACAAGAGGACCTGGTGGCCACTATCTGGGATGTGATTGGGCCTTCATCTCTGGATGTGACTGGGCCAGAGATGAAGCAGCTCTGTTTAGTTCTGAGAGGGCAGGGAAGTGCTGTGTCCTCAAAATGACACCGTGGCTTCCACGTATAACTCACTGGTGGAGTGCCTCCAGAAGGACAGGCTCTGGAGGTGGCCACATCGGGGCCACCAGGCTGGGAGCTCACAGGCTGGGAGCACTGGTGGGTGCCCCACTGCTTCTATGGGGTCCTTGGTTGCTGTTGAAATCAGCTCTCCTCAGTGGAACCTGAGACAGGAAACTCTCCAGAGGAAAATGATCCCAGCTGTGCTCTGGAATGAGGTGACAGGGCTCAGGGCCCCATGGGAGAGACAGCCCAAAGTCCCAAGGCCCATGCCATCACCCAGGGGAAACCTGCTTCACATTGGCTTACCCCAAAGCACCAACCACCTGGTCACTGGAGAGGACAGGATGCCTGGACAGCCTGTAAATGGCTTCCGCCAAGCTGAGGAGTAGAACACACACAGGAAATGCAAAAGAGAGGGGCAGAGCTGGAGGCAGCATGAACACTCTTCCACCACAGGCTGACAACCGCACCTGTCACACATGTGAGGCCCATGACACCCTACCCACATGCAGAGTCGTAAGGTCCTCTGGGAACTGCTGTGTGGCTGCCATGGGCCAGGGCTACTCACAACTGACTGCTGAGACACAGGGACTGCTGAAGGCAGTGGGATGGCATGAGCCAGGTTCCCAAATCCACATCCTGGGATCCTGAGATGATTTCCTGGGTGAAGGTGTGATAGAAGCAAATTTTTCTATGAATCCAAATTCATTATATTTAAGACTGCCTTCACCTGGAAGGTTGGTACTAGATAGCTCTGTCACTTATAAAATAAGATTACTGACACAGAAGAGGCTTTTGTTTTACAATAGAATTTTTTTAAATATCCTAGACAATAAACAGAGACAGAGACACAAAGAGGGTGGCCAGCTTTCATTAGTCACCTGCTCATTGGCTCACAAACTCTAACTGTCCCCATGAAAGATACTGAAGTGGGGTGCCACCACCCACTGAAATGGAAGCCTTGGGAAGTGGCAGAAGCCCTTCAATGCAGGCCCTCTCCAACACCACCAATACCACATGGCTCCTTCCATCCCTAGACACCAGCTCTCTCCTTGTGTCCAAACACAGGTCATCCTCGTACAGGCCACCTCTTCCCACCAGCACACGGCCTCCTGCCTAGCAGGATCTCAGTGGAAGTTTCATTGCCAGTGGCCATCTTGTTAACCCTAGCAAGAGTAACAATTGCAATTTCTCAGATCCACGCAGTCCAATTTCCAGCAATTAGGTAATTTGCTTCTTCAAGAGCCCCCATGGAGAATTGCCCATTAAGTAAATATCTGATGCATTGACAGTCTTCCTGCACCGTGGAGCTGAGATGGCAAATGAATGATAATTACACTGAAGCACACACCCATCTGCAGTGCCTGCATTCCCAGGGTCTGGTCTCTACCAACAGCATCCAGATGAGCTCAGGGGCACTGGATCCCACCCATTTCACGGACGATAAAGTAGAGAAAAATAAACAGGAATTGTTTGGGTGGGAAACATGCCTCTTGGTGACTACTAATCCCCACCTGTTTTGTTTATTCATTTTCAAATATCTAACACAGGCTAGGTGGTGTTCCGGTGGGCCTTGTGGCAGACTGTACTGGTATCATGGTGGTGGCATGGCCCTGGCCACAGCCCCGTGATGTTCATGGGGTCCGCAGGTCCTGCTTGTTGGGCTCACAGAGGATGCTTCTGCTCAGCAACAAAATGATTGTGGACAGGTCCTGGCTCTGCACCTCCATGCCATGATCTCTCTGTGAGATGGACAGAGACACCAGTATCCCAGACCCTGAGACCCACACACTGGCTTTACCAAGCCAGGATGTCTGAGGAGGAAATCTTTATTCTGCAGCCCATCTCACCTTATTAACAGAGAGAAAATGCTTCTTTCTTCCAGAAGGAAAAGCTAGACTCTCTTTCCAACTTTACAAATTCATTAGGATTTCAGAAGCCATCTTCTACCAGAGCTGGCCTGGGACTTAGAGTCTGTGGGGCCTGTCTGGATACTCACCACTTCCCAGCTTGTGAGTGCCCTGGCATTTGATACATTACCCAGACAATACATAAAGAGAGACAGAGATGGGGCCAGCTTTGGTCACCAAGCTTGCTCGTGTTTCTAGTTAGTGCTGTCCAGTCTGTCAGGTGGGAATGACACAGGTGGCCAAAGGTCCCATATGAGGAACAAGGGAATCCCCAAAGGCTCCAGAAAACAAGGCCCATGAGCCGTCCAGGCTGAAAGCATCTCTGGGAGCTGCACACTGAGCAGCCCTGAGACCTCAGGGCAGCTTCTCCATGATTCCGCCTCTACAGCTGTGGAAGACAGACAGCAGCACACAAGATGAACAGGGAGCAGATCAGCGACAGTGTCTAGCAGAAGGGGCCACCTCCCACCACCCGTGCAGAGAAAGGATCATCTCCTGCTTCTTTAGAACCCAAACCCAAAGCAGGAGCCTCTGGAGTCAGCCTGGGCAGCAGCTGCTGCAGCCATTCCATGACACACAGCTGTGCCCCGGCTCATTTCCATGAACTTGGGTAACACGTGCTCACAGCAATTCTCTCCCAATTAGATGATGCCCTTTGGGTGGGCTTTGTGGCGGAGTGAAGACCAGGTCACTCAGTTTGCCACTGAATTGCTCCAGGTTGTGATTTTCAATCCATCTGACTGGGACAGTTGTGGGACTGTTGCAAAGGATTAAGGAGATGGTGTTTCCAAAGTGACCGGAGACAATCCGGTGAAAAAGCACACAGAAACACAAAGCACTGCGATTAAGTCTTTTGGGAAAGGTGTGTGGTGACATGTCAATGGTCAGCTGCACTCAATTGTATAATTTCGCCATGCCCAGAAGGTACCAGGAGCAGAGATGCATAAATTGCAATGCACACAGCCACTCTGTGAGGTCACCACCCATTAGAGCTTAATCACATCCCATTAAAAAGTCAAGATTTCTGGTTTGTGCCTTCCCAGTGCTTGTAAGTCCTGCACGTGGTCAGACATGAAGTCACATCGACTTCTAAAGAGGGAGTTTGCATGCATTTCAGACTCACCCAAGGCTCTCCACTCATTCCCAGCAAACACCTGTTGGATGCCAGGATGGCCCAGGGCATGTCCCCAGCATCACAGACAGGGCCCACATGTGGAGGATAATGACCACCCAGACTGCACACTGAACTCCGGAGGCCCAGGAGGTAGGGGAGGCTGCTGGGAGTCCCTCCCTGGATTCCCACAGGGACAGGGTATGCACCCACATACAATCCAGATGACACACAAAACCTACACACACCACATATACAAGCAACACAGATATATACAAATACTCATACCACACACACATACACACATGCGCAGATGCACGTGCCACATAACTGGGCTCTGTGGTGGTTCATGAGGCAAGCAACACCTTCAGGCCTGGCCATGTCAGCCCTCAGCCCCCCGCACACCGGGCACCCTCAGTAGTGCCGTCTGTGTGTTCTCCAAAGCACTTTCTGTCACTCAGTCACCGAACACAAGGCTCTGGCTTGTGTCATCAGGGTGGGCAAGCCTCTCTGCAAAAGGCCAAAGAGCATTTCTGCTCAGCTCTGTGGGCCATGGCTTGTGCCTCAACGCTCAGTGCTGGGAGACAGGATAAAGAGGTGTTTAAAGGACAAACAGCATCAGCAAAGAAAGAAGAAAAGGCAGAGGCACCGGGAAGCCCAGAGGATGTGAGGGTCAGGGAGGGGACGTGCAGGGAGAGGGGACAGTGCTGAGTGTCCCAGATGGGAAGGACACAGCCCTGCTGGAGCCACAGGCCCCACAGAGGAGCTGGAGTTGGGGGGACATGGGCACCACCCTGGGGAGACCACCAGCTGCTCTGTGGGCTTTGGGTAGACATGGTTTGGTACTGGCCTCATGGAAAGCAAGGGACATGCTAAAGGTCTAAGGCTGCAAAAGGCAGTGAAGGCCACAGTAGCGGTCAGTGAAGAGCGGGTAAGTCACCCATGGAAGGGAGATGCTACTCCTACCCACCACGAACCCTGAGAACTCAGAGCTGGGGGCAGGGCCTGAGAGTCAGAGAGCTCCATCCAGGAGCCGGGTGACTGAAAGATGGCCAGGTGGGCATCAGGACGACTTCCACACAGGTAGAGCAACCAGCGCTGAGGCCCTGCTGGGACAGAGACACGGAGTCCCAGGCAGCACAAGGAGGCAGACAGCTGGACAGGCCAGTGGCCAGAGATGGAGTAGTGAGATCCCACAGGACCCACATCATTGTGCTAGGCTTCCATATCAGGTTCACAATGGCTCCTGTGGACCGTCTTCTCCCTGTGTCCTCAAGCAGCTCCCACCTGTGTATCTGCCTAATCTCCTCCTCCATCCTATTGAACCAGGGCCACTCTGGCAGTGTCACCTGGACTTCGTGACCTCTGGGATGACCTCGTTCAACCACGGTCATTCCATGTACCGCTGAATGACCGGGCGATGCTCTGAGAAGTATGCTGGTGACAACCTCATCTGTAACAACGCCGTGGTATGAACTTAGGTGAACCTGTAGGTCTCCTGCAGCCCACTACGTATGCGCCCCATCACAGAGCCATCTTGCATGTGGCCTTTCCTTCCCCAAGCAGCGTTATGTGGAGTGAGACCACACAGTCCAGAGGTCCTGGGGCAGGACATTGACATGAAAATTTGGGGACACAATCCAGCCCACACAAACCATTGAAAGCCCGTCATAGAAATAGGACACTGGGCAGCAGAATTTACTGGCTGAGTGCCACTTCCTTCCAGAGCTGGGCAGAGCTGCCATCCCAGAAAGGAGCTTCAGGGGCACAGAGGCGTGGACGGTGAAGGCTCACGGTACTGCCGTCCTGCCCAGCAGCTTGGCTCAGCATGCAACCCCTCACCCTTGAGCTTTGGCAGGGCTCTGTGCTCCATGCCCTGAGTACTCAGCATGCCAGGCTCACACAGCTGTGTGTGTCTACTTCATGTGCCTCAGTGCCACGTGGCCAGAGACCTGGGCTCCTCACAGCACTGCAATTAGACCCTTGGTGCTAATGAATATGTTAATGATGCTAATTACCATAACCATCACTTCATTAGTAAGCCGGCCTGCCGCAGTAGAAATTTTTTGGTTTTCTGCACCCTGTCTAAAGGCTCCAGCCTGCAGAGGGCAGAACATTAGATTAAGACATCCCCTAGGACCCCACCTGGGAGTTGAGCACCTGAGGACAGGAGACACCAGACCTCCACAAAGGGAAAGGGGCATGATTTCTAAGCATAGCCTGCTCTGAGACCTGGTTAGAAGATCCACAGCAGGTACAGCTTCCTGGCCCACTGTGAACATGATTCATCAGAACCCCAGATCTGTTTTGGGGGAGAAGAGATCCTGTCATATGGTAACTGCAGTTCTGCCTAGGTTCAGTAACCAACAGGCCCAACACAGGCCAGGGCAACATACCAGAAGCTTTTCTGGCTTAGACAGAATTAGACAGAGGGTGGCCTGCAGATAGGTGGGAGGTCTGGGCCCCAAGAACCCCATCATTTCCATCTGGGCGGAAAGAAGGATATGGAACATGAAGCCTCCAGCCCATGATGGGCTGTGTATGGTTCATATGTAGCTGCCCCTCCAAAGTCTCTTGTGATCATGAGGGTGGGTTTAAGAGCAGACTGGACCATGGGGTGCTATGCTCACGTGTGGATTAGTCCACTGATGGTTTTACAGCTGAATGACACGTGAGCAGGTGGGGTCTAGTGGGAAGAGGCAGTCCCTGGGGTGTGACCTGGAGGGGTGATTCTCCCTCCCTGGCTCCTCCCAGCTCTCTTTGCTTCCATGGGGCCATGCGGTGAGCAACATGGCCATGGCAGCAACCCCTCCGCCATGCCATTTCTTCTCTGGAGCCAGATGACCATAGACTGAAACAGGAGCCAAAATACACCTCCTCCTTTAAGTTGTGGGTGACGAGTATTGTGTCTCAATGGCAGGGAAGTGGCTACCATAGGCTGGGACTCGCTGTCCAGTTATCTGCTGGGAAGAGAAGGAAGTGTGTGCAGCTAGCACTGCCGCTGGAGTCAGTGAGCAGGCAGCAAAGGGGGATCCAGGTGGTTGATCCTGAGACCAGGAGATCACTGGGTCACCTGGGTGGACCCAGTGCCCCAAGTCCAAAGCTGTTGGTAAACCTGTAGAAATCTGTTACAGGAACAATCAGACACTAATGTGTACACAAATAAGAACCTAACTGCAAACCTACGTGATTTAGGTGAGTCTCCCTACAGCTGTCTCAACATCTGCTGGGACTGGTTCTGGACCGCCGGACACCAAACTTCTCAGACACTTGTCCCTCTTATAAGACAATGCATTATCTGTTTCTAGCCTGCATAGGGCCTCCTGTGTGCTTTGGACCACCTCCGGATGACCTGCAAAGCCCAAAACCACATGAAGCCTGTGTCAATGGCTTTTAAGATGTCTTATTTAGGGAACAGGCCCAAGAGAGAAGGCTGTACATGCTCAGCACAGGTGCAAGGTTCTTCTCATCTGTCTTCACTCACTCTTGGTCAAAGCCATGGATGTGCGAAGTCATCTTAGGGACTCACATCTGCACCGTGAGGCTCTGAGACTACTTCCTGGAAACACACAAGGATTGATAAAGAAGGTCTTTGAGGCCGGGCCTGGGCAGAACCTTGCCCTCCATGCAGGCTGCTGCCCAGAGCCAGGCCGTGTCTCCCTGGGTGCAGAGCCCTGTTCATCCCGCAGTCCTGCTGCTGCCCCGAGGGGCCTGGGGCGGCTCCTCCCTAAGTTCTGTCTTTGGGCCGCATCTGGGCTCCAACCTTGGTTGCCCCTGGGTTCCTTTTGGGGTTCCCTCCCTTAGCTTCTGCCCCTGGGGTGCCCTTGGGCTCTCTCTGGGGTTCCACCCTTGGGTGTGTCCAGGTTCAACTTGCTGCTCCAGCTCTTAGGGTCTCCATCGGCACAGGTGATTTAACTCGGTGCCTCTCCTCCCCCCTAACTTCCTGTTCACCGGGTCTCTCTCCACTCAGGTACATCTCTTTGCACGCTCACAGACTTGGGTTTCTCACATCTCCCCTCCCCCAGGTATTGCTCCTTGAGGAAAGACCTTGTTGGTATGCCAGCCTTGCTGTTTCTCCACCACCCACATCCTGCCTGGAAGTGGAAGATGCTCTGTATCCTTCCTGTAGTCAGAGACACTTGTTCTCTTGGAGTCTAGACATCTTGCCCAAGTCTAGCTGCTGAGCTGAAGCAGGAACCGGCTGTATCCTCCCTCCTCCTGCTCCTGCAGCATCTCCCTGACCCAGGGTCCTCTCTGCCCTCCTGGGGTGGCTCCACTGCCTCCCAGAGCCCCTCCTCCACCCCCACAGCCTGTGCAGCAAGAGCTGGAGCCAAAGACCACGCTGCAGCCTCTGCCCCAGCAGCCCAGCAAGTGAGCAGGAGGCCCTGCCCCTGGCTTCCTCCCCAAGCAATGGGAGGGCATCACCTGCCTGACTCATGGGGGCTGAGTGCCAACAACATCAGCAATCTCCACACACTGCCGCACACTGAGGCCATTGTCACATCCCTGCTATTCTCCTGGAGTCACCTGTAAATCACAGAGACTGCAACTACCCAGGGACCTGTGCATTTCTACCCAGGGCACCCCACAGATGAAACAGCTGCTTGCTCAGGAAGTTTGGTGACTCTGAGACCTGCTTACATCCCCTCATCAGCCAGGCCCATGCAGGAGGTCTGAGCAGCCTATTCCACAGACAAGAAAGCCCAGATTCAGAGAGAAGGGCGGGGGAGGTAGCTCAGTGGCACAAGGTCCTGGGTTTGATTCCCAGTATCAAAAAAAAAAAAAAAAAGATTCATTGAGAAAAAGAACGATCCCTGAAAGAGCAGAAGAGCTGGGAGGCAGACCCCATGTTCCTGTGCCACTGTGTCCCGGGGCCCCTAAGTGACCGAGTTCCCTGGGTGACTCAGAGAGAGACCACCATCCAGAGCCACACCCTCTTGAGGTCCCTGCAGAGACAGCTCGGAAACTTGCAGCTAATGTGGAAGCAGAGAACTTTATTATTTCTTTGTAGGGAGGAAAGAGCTCTCGTCATCCCCCTGCTGGCCCCTGTGGCCCCCAGAAGGACACACTGCCTGGTCCAGCCACACAGCCCTCCTGTGTGTGGGAACCTGCCACA
Organism: Dinomys branickii; assembly: GCA_004027595.1. NCBI lineage: Eukaryota > Metazoa > Chordata > Mammalia > Rodentia > Dinomyidae > Dinomys > Dinomys branickii. The sequence continues at coordinate 23,411 of PVLD010019648.1, forward strand.
TTCTTCTCTGCCTTGCAACATTCCTGCAGCCCCATGGGCCGCCCTTGCACAGGGGTGTGACTTTGCTCACCCTCCTGCTGTGTTCTTAGAGACTCACAGGAAGGCACCAGGCAAGCACAGCAGGGCACAGCTCCCGGAAGCTCTGCCTCCACCCCGGGGGCACCTCCAGCCTGGCAGGAGTGGACTGGGACAGCATGTCGAAGGGAGACTGCTGGGCCGTGGCCTGGTGGGGTCAGGGCCAGAGTGGCCAACACGCGGAACCCAGTGACAGGCTGTGGATAGCTGCCGCCCTCTGTGCTATGTGCCAGCTCATCGCAGCACAGGCCTTCTCCAGGGCCGCTGGCCTCAGACTCCCACAGGTTCCGGGTGGGACAGAGGCAAAGCTGGGTATGAAGCAGAGCTGGCACAGGGAGCTTCCATTGTCTGAATGAAGGCAGTGCCCCGGCCTCCGAGCAGCGCCCAGCCTGAAGGTCACTGGGCACTGTGACTAAGCCGAGCAAGCAGGGTGAGCACAGGCCCCGGGAAATGAAAATCCTTTTGTTGTGCAGCCCGGAAGGTCAGGCGCTGCCATTTGAGATTGCTTGGAGCAGCAGGGCGCCCACCACCCCCGAGAAGGTGACAGCATCGCAGGCAGCAGTCAGCATGGCTGCCTTCGCCAATACAGCACCCGAGCAAAGGCCCCATTATCCGGTCACAGACAAATGCATTGTGATGCGGAACTGGCCCACAATAAAGAGGTGGTTGTTTGAAAGGCCACCAGCCAGCTGAGCCCAGACAGATGGAGAGGTGGTCCGGGACAACGCCAGACACCCAACTTCAGGGCTGCCAACCCAGAGGCACCTCCACGGCAGTGGGGCAGGGTCCATCATCCAATGCTGACTTGTCATTCACCAGAGGAGACAAGCCTGGCTTCCTGCAGCCTCCAGTCTCCCAGGGGACATGCAGTGCCCACTCTGCTGACACACCTTCTGGCTGAGCTGGCACGTCATGGTGACCTATGCTTAGAGACAAATCACCAAATGCATAACAAAGCCTTATTGCCCTACGCCCTGCTCAGGATCTGAAGACCATGGGCACCGGACAGAGGGCCTATGGCCTGGCAGACAGTGGTGTGCTCCGACAGTTGAGGAGCTCAGGGTCACCTGCTGTGTGCCTGGTGTGAAGAGCCGCTGGAGTCTACCTGCTAAGCAGGAGATAGGTCCTTCTCTCTGACCCAACAGAACAAAAGGCCCTGCAGAGGGCTTGGAGAAGAGCAGGTATCACACGTGACACTGAGAATTTTCTGACATTTTGAAAAACTGTAGGTGCCCAAACCGAAATTCTCCTAAGAACCAAGAGAACGACCTACTCATGAGCCTGGGGTGGTTGAAGGTTGGTGGGGGCCAGAGGGGTCATGGTGACCCAGGCCACCTATCACCCCAGCACCACCATGTCACCATTTGAGGTGACAGGCAGCTGCAGAGTGCTGGGGAGTCACTGTCACCACTGTCCTATTCATCCCCGTCACTAGCACAACCTTCTCTGGGAACCCCAGGTAGATGGCTCCAAACTCTGCAGACACTCAGGTCTTCAGTACAAAATAGTGCCCTGTTTTCACATAAGCCACACACAACTCATGAAGACTTTAAATCCTCTCCAGATTGCCAATAATACTGTGTGCAATGTAAATGCGCTATAAACATTTGTACCACTTAATAATGATAAGAAAAAGGCTCCTGCTTGGAGCAATTTTGTTCCTGAGTATTTCTGATCTGCAATTGATTGACGCTGGTAATGCAAGGCTATGGCACCCTGCTCCAGAGGCTGGGCTGTCCCTCAAGGAAGCTGTCCCCCTTGGCAGCCACAGGAGGAACAGAGGCAGAAGGGACTCCTCTCTAGGCCAGAGGTGTCCTTGGACCCCTGGCTCATCTCCTGGGCATCCTTGTGAGGTTGGTCCCATGGATTCTCTCCTAGGAGCTGCCTCTTTACCCTCCAGACACTCAGGAGAGATGGGCATCCAAGACAGGGTGATTCTCCTATCCCAGGTACAAAGGACCCCTGCACAGAGGTCAGATATGGGAGAAGGGCCTTGCTGACCCCCTAGAACAGTAAGCTGTGACCACCAGACAGGTGAATTGTGCAGCTACACACTTCCAGGGGTCAGGAAGGCACAGAGCCTTCAGTTTGCAGGGCTGAGTCCCCTAGACATGTCAGGTAGCTGAACCAATATGCTTCCTTGGTGCTTAATCTGATTTGAGTTGAGTTTTTATCACTTGGGACCAAACCTTCTGCTAATCCACACAGCCCCAGTATGAGAAAGGAAAAGTCTGTCCCAAACAAGTGGTTAACTCCCTGAGGTGGTCAGAAACATGACAAATGCCTCAGATGGTACCAAGGGCAGTACAGGTGCTCAAAGTGTCCTAAGGAGACAGTCAAACCTCGTCTAGAGGTGCCTGCCCACCCGCCAAGGGCAGGAAACACAACTGCTTTCCTGGGTGCATCATCACCTTCTGTTCCCAGGGCCCAGGGAATTCACAGTTCAAATTCTGAGACTGCCCTGTCCCATAAAACCCAGCACGGGAGCTGGCCACATATCCAAGAGAAAAGCCAGACTGGAACCGCGTGGCAGGCTAATCTCTTAGTAATAGCAGCCAACTCTGCATTTTCCTCCAAATGCATCCGATGTCTTTTACAGCCTCATTTATCCTGTCTCCTGTGAAGATATGGAAAGTCACATTCAAAGTTTTAAACGTAGAATGCCTTCCAACTTCCCTGCTATTTTGAATGTTCTGGTAGGATGCCTCTCCACGGTCGGCAGCGATAACTCCCAAGTGGATCATTTTCTCAACACCAAGTGATAACAGGAGACCCGGTAAAAAATGACAACAGCAAAAATGATAGTTACTGACTCTCCAGAGCCCTGCCAGGGTCCAGCCATCAGACAGCAGGTAAACACATATCGTCTCAGGTAGGAAGTGCTAGGTAGACAGTACTGTTTCCTTAGAAGTCAAGACAAGAATCTCCTGCGAAACCGAACCTCCCAAAGTCTCCTGAAACAGCGTGGCCACATTTCATCTGCCTAGGGGGTGGCAGGGCCAGATGCAGCACAGGTGCCCTGGCAGGGACACAAAGGCTGCAGGATGCTGGGCTCAGAGCCTGGAGACCCTGGTCATCCCAAGCAGTCACAGGACCATGTGACTGGGATCTCTCAGTCAAATCAGAGGGGCCTGGGCAAGCCAGGCTGGGAAAACTTCCAAGCCCCTCGTAATCCTACAGCATTCTGTGACAACTCGGAAAATGCCTCTCAGGGAAGCAAAAGGCATTGTTTGTTTTTATTTTTATCAGTGACTGAGACCTCTTACCTCTCCAAGATTCTACTGCAGAAGTGGAAAAGAACATCAGGGAACTGCGAAGGACAACAGACACCACCTCACCTCGCTGGAATGGCAATTACCAAGAAGATGCAGACTGGCAAGCACTGGCTAAGACGAGGCCACAGGAACTCTTGCACAACTGGTGAAAACATACAACCATTATGGAAAACAGCATGCACATTCCTACCCTGGGACCCAGCAACCTCATATCCAGGCATTTATTCAAAGGAAATGAAATCATATATGGAAGAGATAGGTTCTTCCATGAGAACCAAGACATAGGATCAACCTAACTGTCCATCACAGATGAATGGGGTATACATAAGAGAATATTATTCAGCCCCAAACAGGATGAAACTCTGGCACTTGCAGCAACAGGGATGGAACTGGACATCAGGGTGTTAAGTGAAGTAAGCCACAGAAGTGCACCCTATCTTCTCTCATACATGTGGAAGCTAAAATAGTTGATCTCATAGAAGTTGAGAGGTTATCAGAGGTGGGGAGGGGTGGAGGCTGGTTGACAGGCACTAAGTTATAGTCAGGTGGGGGAGCTAGCTGGGGTTCTAAGGCACAGCAAGGGACCAATGGTAACAATAATGTATTGCATACTTCAAAATAGCTGAAAGAGAATGTGAATGTTCTGCCCATAAAGAAATGATGGGTGTTTAAGGTAAGGCTGCTGTGATGACCCCAGAGCAATCATCACACACTGTGCTCATGTACCAAAACATCACACTGTACCATGTGAATGTACTATTATTATAAAATAACAGAACAAAAACAAAATGGGCCACCTACCTGCACCACCTCCCTCATTATCTCACCACCACAATTGTTGCCATCTGCCTTCCACCATCACCACTACTTCCACTGCCACATCCACTATCTTCACCACATCACCATCACTTTTACCACCATCACCTTCACCATCACCATCACCTCCACCACCATCAGCATCACCTCCATGTCCACCACTTCTGCTGCCTCCTCCAACTCCACCGCCGCCATCTCCACTGTCTCCTCCACCCCACCTGAAGGCTTCAGGGTTGAGATTAGGAGGGCCATCTCAGGGTCAAGGCTCATACAACTGGTGAAGTCCCTTGGAAGCTGCCCCCAGCTGTTCAGACCCCCACTTACAATACCACCCTGAAAGTCCTCAGTGAAATCAGCTCCCCAGCCCCCAGGCTCCCGGCCCCAGGGCAGCCTTATCACCAGGCTCTGCGGGGCATCTTCAGCAAGGCTCCCAGCTCTACCCAAGCATTCCTGGGTCCTTTCCCTACACCCTCCCCCATGTTTGTCTCTGCAGAGGCCTCCTCTCTCCCCTCTTGGCATTGTCTTCAGTTCCCTAGGAGGTCAGTGCCCATGGTTCTGCACCAGTGGAAGGTGGACAGCAAACTTGGCACAGTTGCCCTCCAAAGAGCAGGTGGCATTTTCCACCCAAACAAACCTGCAGAGCAGACTCCACAACAAATTTTCCCAGCCAGAGCCCTGTGCATCTCCCTGCTGCTCTATGATGAGCTGAGACAAGGCAGTGAGGTCCCCAAGGCACAGCGGGGGGACCCGCCAGATCCCTTTGTCCCCACCAGCCAAGCCCCATGCCAGGATGGCCCCTTCATTTCCTACATTCAAGACCTGGAAAATGTCCCCCAGCTTTGTAACTAACCCTCAGGGAACACCAAGCCATGAGAGTTTCAGGAATAATCACCTCCTTGTTGGCACCAGGGAGGCGGCCAAGCAAGGTACATGCACAGAGATGGGCTGGCACTGCTTATGCCAGCCAACAGCAAATAGCTGCCTTCCAGGGTAGGGTGGCCTCAGAGCCTTGATCAGAGCTATACTCATGGGAGCACCAGGGGGCAGAAGCAGGAAAGAGGGGCTTTGGTGTTAGGCCACCCACCTCACCAGCAACATGAGTCACTGATCAGCTCTGAGCCTCAAATCTACCATTAAACAAGTGTGTAAGAAGCATCTAGCCATAGCGATGGTGTCTTGGTTACTTTTCTCTCACTCCTGAGACAAAATACCTGACCCTCAAAATTAAGGAAGAAATGGGTTATTTATCTCACAGTGTGTGGAGGTTTCAGTCCATATTTGGCTGGCTCCAAGGTAGAGTGGCACATGGCAGAGGGCAGCAGTTCATGGCTATGGAAAAACAGCAAAATCAACAAGAGCAAAAGGGAAGGAGTGGCAGCAAGCAACCTCTTTCCCTCCCTTACACTGTATGCAAACTACCTGCCACAGGCCAGGTGTAGGTCTCACACCCATAATCCCAGCATTGGACTGAGAATCAACCATAAACTCTAGAAGCCTTTCCCATGACTGCATGAGGCTTTGGGGGGACCTCCAGACACAAACCATAGCAGATGGCCACAGTGATGGGAGCCACACCAGGCGGCTCCCAGTTCAGCATGCAGACCTGGCACCCTGGTCCCAGGACCTCTGTTACTTCTGTCCAGGAGCCAGTGGTAGGCCCATTCTTCCTCCGCAGTAGGCTTGGAGGGCATGTTCTCAGGGACACTCTCGAAACAGGACTCCTTCCATACCTCTCCCATTGCCACCCATCCCAAATACCAGAGAACGGAGAAGGAGAAGGTAAAGTGGGGGGAGGAAGAGGAGGAAGCGAAAGGTGAGTCGGAGGAAGAAAAGAAGAAAGGAGAAAGAGGAAGGGGGAGATAAAAGGTAGGAGGAGAAGGAAGAGGAGGAAGAGGGGGAGGAAGAGTACGAGGAGGGCAGGGAAGAAGAAGAGAGAATCGGTAGAAAGGCTAAGGCAGACGCCAGCTGCCAGCCTGGAGTGTTGAGATCAAAGCCTGGGCAGCCAGGTAAGCTCAAGCTCAGAAGGGCAGGAGGGGACTCCCAGTTGCTGGCCAACAGTGACTCAGGCCCCTGGAGCCTTTTGTCATTTGTCCACCACGATGAGCAGCCTGTGCAGAGCAAAGCTGTTCTGTGGAGCAGCCACCAAGCAGAGGGTAGCACTGGGGACCAGGACTCAGAGCAGAAGAAAAGACCTGAGCATGGGCTGGGGCACCAGGAAGAGTAGTATCACCTCCATCCTTGGGAAAGTAGACACTTGCCCTGGTCCTAAACATGCGGCAGAAGACACAGCCATGTGACTTCCAGCTGTACCGGGGTGTGTATTCCAGGCCAGGGAGCACAGCAACCTGCCACCTCCCAAGCCCCCAGCAGCCCTGGCTCACATCCCCAATCACTGGCACCTAGAACCACCTGCTTCACTCTGGACACCTCCCACGGAGCTAAGGAGAGGCAATGCCAGACCTCCTCTCCATATGTGGCGTCTCCACCGCTGCCCCAAGCGTTCCTTCACTAGACACATCCCTCACAGGGCTCCTGCCACCCTCAAGGGCCAGATGACCAGAGGCAGTGGGTCCCCAGGCAACTAACTCCAGAGAAAATATCCCCTAGCAATGGCCAGCTCTGGGCTGTGTGTGGCCGTGTAGGTGGTCTGGGTATGACCATGGTGTCAGCCTCCACAGCAGAAAGTGCAGCTTCCTGGGGAGCCAGGCGGGACTGATTTTCTGAAGCTGCCTCCTCAGAAACCTCTCAGCAAGTGGAGGCTGGGGCTCGGTACCCTCCCAGGCAGGACTGATAGGGAACAAATGGAGAGGGAGGTCCCACCCATCCACTCCTCTCAGCACCAGCTGTCCCCAGGGGCTCAGGTGGTGGCTCCTCAGGGCCAGGGGAGGGTGCCCAGCACTACTCTCCCTCGATCTGAAAATCCTAAAGCACTGAGGGCCAGTTCAGGGGACAGATGACCAGGTACATGCAGGGACTTGGGCACATGTCCCTGCATGAGTGGGCATGAGTGAGGCCTGACCTCCCAATACAAACCAGAGGCTCCCTGCATCCCTCATGGTCCCTCCGGCATGGCCCAGCCTCCAATCACATGCTGCCTCTGCCTTCGCCTTGTCCGGGCCAGACAGGATTTCAGCAGAGCAGGAGGGAGGAACAGCAGCAGGCAGGTTCCCTGCACCACCCTGTCCTTACCACAGCCCCGTGGCTCCACAAGACAGAGGCCACATGTGGGGCCACAGTGCCAAAAAGGCACAGCCCTGACACAGCCCTGGGACCACCTCTGGGGGGAGGGCAAAGCAGTCAGGAGAGCACACACCAGCAGTGACAAGAAGTGTCAACAAGCAGCCCCACCTCGGGGACCCAGCCCAACCCAAGAGCTGCCAGGCCCTGGCCAGCCTCTGCATGGAGCCTGTGCCTCCAGGAAGTAAGCAGGGTGTGAGCTGTGCTAGCTCTGCCACTTCCACTCCGTGCACCGACTGAGGTCACATGGCCACGGCAGCCCCGTGGAAGGGTCTCCTGGTGACCTGCAGAAGCAATCACCCTGCCGCCCGGCCAACCCCAGCTGGCATGCAGTAGGGCCAGTCAGGAGTCACGGCCAGGCACAGCCCCAATGTCCACGAGACATCAGATAAGTGGGGAAAGCTGGGACGTCGCAGATAAGCAGAATGTTTTTAAGCAATAGAACAGACTGAGCATGTGCATAGCCACACAGATTGATCTTCAGAGGTTCTGTGAAGGAAAGAAGGCATCAGAGAAAATACGGTGCAGTGCAGCACTCAGAGGCAGCTTAGCACCACTGACACCACCACAGATACAGCTGGCAGAAGATTCAGACAGGCCCTGCCTCTGCTCGCCACCCAGGGCTGCTGGTCCCAGGGTCTGACTTGTGGATGCCTAGGATCACAGCCTCTGGCCCTCTGAGGAGTGACTACCTGCCACAGGAAGGAGCTTCTGCTTTCGTCAGCAGAGCCTCTGAGGGACTACTACTCACTTTTGTTTGGTTTTGTTTTGTTCTGGCTTTTAAGACAGGGTCTCGCTATGCAGTCCAGGCTGGCCTTGAGCTCACTGTGTAGTCCAGTCGAATTCACAGCGATCCTCCTGCTTCAGCCTCCTCAGTGACGGGATTACAACAGTGCACCACTACACCTGGCTCACCACTCACTTTAAAACCATCAGGTGGAGGAGAGTCCTGGGGTGCACACAACTTCCAGAACTGTATTTTACTGGTAACTGTGGGTGCACTGTTCAGGTCATTACCTTCATTTTCCTTACCCCACAACAGCAGGAGAGCTGGACCTGTTAGGACCCCACTCTGCAGGTGCAGAAAGGAAAGCTCCTGACCTGGGTCACAGCCTGGTGGGCACAAATCCACCCTGAGAACAAGGACCCTGGGCCCTATCAGTCCCACCTGCTGAGTCACACCTGTCTCATGCCAAGCGCAGGTGTCTAGGTTTTCCCAGCCCCTCTGCAGGATCCCTGCTCTGTGAAACCATCCTCCCTCCTGTGTGTTCCCAGCTCTGCCCTTCAACCCATCGCTACCAAGGACTGACCCTCACAGCCCTGGGCTGTTCCCCACCACACCAGCAAGACAAGCCACCCCCTGAAAGGGTGTGACTGTGGAGTGAGCTGCTCAGAGAGGACTGCAGGTAGCTTTATACACCGTCAAGTGTCTTTCTCATTGATGTGTGGCCAACACCAGTGACACAGCCATAAATGGGATTTGTTCTTCCTCCAGAATTCCAGCTGAAAGAATCAGCAATGACAGTGCTGATTTTTAAATGTAATTGGATCTGGCATTGCGGGAATGTGTAATTCCCATAATGATGCTTTCTCCAAAAAGAGGGGAAAGCGCTCTTTGCCAAGGGAGAGAGTTTGCAAAAGCTGGGGTATGACGTTGGACAGGACTTCTGTGGTGTAGATACCACCTATGGTGTAGACACAAGCTGGAAGAGCAGGCTCCTGTCAAGCAGCCACAGAGGGTTTCTCTCTGTGAAAGTCTCCCTTCCACTGGAGCAGAGAGTGGGGTAGTGTGAGCAGAGTCGGCAAGCTGCTGTGTTCCCATGCGTGGCCATGGGAACCCTGAGCCCGCATTTCCTGGGAAACCAAGCCATGTCCCAGCACTCTATCAGGCACTCCATGCACAGCACTCAGGTAGAGCTGAGGACTCCCCAGGCGACCCAAGCGCAGTGCAGTCCGGACAGTGACTCCCTCCCTCCAGGTCCGCCTCCCACAGGGTGGCACTGTCCCCAAAGGATGAGGGCCAAATGCATCCTCAGAGCTGATGAGGACAGGCAGCACAGTGCCCTCTTCACCCTCCGCTGGCCCTCGGCATCTCCACCTGCACCTGGCCACATCTGCTTGGGACCACACTACCCAGGGTGAGAGCTGAAGAAGCTGAAAGCAGGCAGGGCTGTGAGGGACAGAAAAGTTAAATCCTAAAATGACCTGGCTCCAAAAAGGCCAAATCTTAGACGTCTGCCCCACACTGCTCCAGAAAACTGAATCAGCTCCAGACAGCCGGGAGGACAGCTAACGGACATCACCACCACCTGAGTGCCTGCAGTGCGGTCCTCAGTGCTAGGCTGCTCTCAAAATCATCCTGATGTGCAGCTTCTGGCAGCTGGCAGAGAGGCTTCGATACGGATGAGGCATCGGTGTTAAGTGATGGAGTGGTTTGTGTGCGGCTTGTGGAACTGCCCGCCCCTGCAGCAGGACAGCTCACCACGGAGGAGGGGACAGAGTGTAAGCCAAGCTCTCTCTGGGAAGTGGCACAATCTACTTAGCAGTTGGGTATCATCCTTGTGATCCATCAGATGTCTGTGGTGAGCTCGCCCAGAACGTACCAGCAAGACAGCGAGCAAATTGACAAAGCCGCTTAAATGCCCAGCTGGCAAGGGAGACAGTTTTGAGAGTCCCCCAAGGAGACCTTGGGCCCAGGAGAGAGCACCTGGTTCTGATCCCTGAGCCATGCAGCACCCTGACTGGGGTGCATCCTACACCCTGTCTCCATCCCCTGTATGAGGAGCTGAGAAACATCATCTAACCAACCCACATGGAGTGCATGTGCCATTCCCGAGGCCCCTGCAGACATGGCCGTGTCTCATAGGTCATATGTCATAAGGACCCATGCTGGACAGTAGAGGAGCAGGTAAAACTGAGCTTTGACCACGGGCCCATTCCTGGGAGGCTTTGTGGTCACTGTTGACATTCCAGGAGCATTACTCCCCAGTAGTTCACCAGTATAGAAGACGTAAATGCACACATAAAGTGTAAGACTGATCCAAGCTGGATGAAACGGATTATACCCAAAGGACAAGAGGCAAGTCTTTTAAAATGAAATTTATGTAGCACACACACAGGATCCTAACCTCAGGGTAAATGTAAGAAGGAAAAAGCCATCAGGACAATTTATGTATGTAGAAAAGAACCACTGAATCTGACAGCAAAAGTGAGGGATCTGAACACATCATAAAATTTGAACTACTGGGATAGCATTTCATATTTGCACTTTAACTGATCAAATCAAATTCCTAATACAGACTCCAGACCTATATGCCTTGAAGGCCAACTTGTAAGCAAGCTGCTTCATGTCCCAGAGAGAAGGCACAGACTAGAGCAAAGAAAAGCTAGTGACACCGAGTGACCCATTGGTGCAGGCCATCATCACTTGCAGATCTGCTGTCTGTTAGCCATGCAACTTTGGACAGCTACTTATCTACAAAATAACCATAATTTAGAAACTTTCTCTAATGAGATAACTGTAAATCTCAATGCTCGTCTCTAAGTAAGCATTCAGCACATTTGCTAAATCACTGTTATTGTTATCCTTGTGCTGAGAAAGATACCCTGCAAAGTAAACTCAATAGCTGTCTTCAAATATTTGTCTCAGGGTGATGGAGGGGAGATAAGGGATTGTACCAGCAGCAGAGCTGAGCCTGGTAGGTGGGCACCACCGCCAGGTGACCTAGCATAAGGTGTAGCACCACCAGAGGGTGACATGCCCCACCTCCTGACTTATTACTGCCATGTGAAATTCCTGCATAGGAAACTTGAGAAGCAAGTTGCTCTAGAAGTAATCAAGCCCTCCTTGCTCAGAGAGCAGGATGAGCTCCAGGGCTTGAAGGAAGATATGACTGACCCTGTCCTCTTCCAACTCTAAGGCCCTGCAGGTCTTCCACCTGTGCCTTCTGCAACTTTAGCACTGCACATCATAAACAAGCACTGGGCTTCCCCAACACCCACAATTACAGGGAGGCCCTCAAGGATGCCCCTCTCTGGAGGAACTGGCTCAACCAAGTTCAGAACCTGGGGACAGACGGTGATGGAAGTGTCCCCTCTTCTCCCGAGTGGCCACCCTTCAACAGCTGCCCCCACAGTGCACCTGAAGAACTCTCCCCAGGCACTCCCGACTTAGGCCTTGGGGAAGACCCTGAATGCCGCTTCTCTAGCCTGGTCCATCTGCCCTATGACCTGCATACCTGAGCCACAAGTAGACAAGTGACTGCTACACAGTCTGCTTCCTCTGATCAGGTCCTCAGTCCTGTCTTCACCCCACCCCACCCTCATTATAAAGTAATTCATGTGCATTACACAAGACCTGGAGGATACAGAAAGGTAGCTGTACCTAGAGCTAACTAATAGCTATTTCATATGTTTACTGTACATGAAACATTTACTTTAGAACACTGGATTTTTTTTAAATAAAAGCACAAAAACATATTAACAAACAGACACAAATTAGCCTAAAAAATAGTACAATCAAAACTGATCTACAGACAAGGTGACATGAACTCATCAGTGGTTGTTGCTTTACCCATTGATATCTTCAAAGTGTATATATATGAACCCAGATACAGACATGCAAAATTGGTCAGACAATTAATCCTCTCAACAACAGAAAAGCACAAAAAACAAAAAACCAAAGACAAAAAAACAAAAAAAAAAACAAAAAAAAATCCACCGATAGTTGCTGCTTTGCATATTGATATCTTCGAAGTGGGTGTTCAGGATAACACATACAGACATACAAGATTGATCGAATAACCCGTCCTCAATTATTCCTTAGCATTAAGTGATATAATACAATAGTAGAACCATGTTAGCCCTCCTGCATATATGTATATTCATATATACATACATACATTTTTGTCTCTTTCTTTTCTCCTTTCCCTCGTCCCATCTGTTCTTTGTTTTTGAACAGATTTCCTTCATGTCTCTTAGTTTATGTTCCCACCCTCAGGTTCTTACACCAGTGATACAATACGTTGCCTGCACATGTACCGCTGATTTATT